>PVKE010005659.1:0-57952 GCA_004027555.1 Craseonycteris thonglongyai
TTCTAGGACCTGATGATAAAGATTGTCATTTCTTAGGTGTCTGTTACCATGCACCTGGGCATTTACAACAACTATTTAATTTCACACAACAACCTGAAATGTTAGCCATCATTTCTGTTTTACATGTGAGGAGAGTATGCAACTTGCCTAAGATGACCAGGCAACAAATAATGGAACTAGAATTCATATCCAATCTATTTGATACAAACGTCAATGACCTTTCTCGTATCGCTCAATACATTCTTCTATCTGCCTGACACCTGATCATGAAGATGACATTGAAGATAACATAATAAAGAAGGAAGAAGACAAAGAATTTTGATAATTTTATGAAGATTCACATATTTAGTATAAGACTATATGTTAAGGATAATGAAAGAGTATTCCTTCTTTCCTTGAATTTCAATGAAGTACGGTAAGAACAAATCACAAGATTCATTCATTCAGTTATTCAGTCATTTAGTCATTCAAAGAATTTAACATTGGTAAGAAGAATTTTTTAATTCTTAAGTTTTCCAATATTCTACTATCTTAGAGTCTAGTGGGGGGAGGGAGGTACCACCAAGAAAACCAATAAGTACTCTGCATTGCTAAAAGCACTCTAATAAATGTAGGCAGAAGGTGATGTGAGGAGTCACCTGGCTCATATCAAGAAGATAAAGACCTCCATGAGCCACTGACTCAGGATCCTATGGGATGCGTAGGCACTAATTAAAGAAGAACTAGCATAGGTAAGGCACTGAAGCACGAAAAGCCTTGGTGTATTTGGAAAAATCTAAGTAGGTCTCTTTGAAACTTGGATAAGTTATATTTGTATGTTATGGTTTAGTTTTTTCATGTGTGAATTAGAAATAATAAAAGTACCTTCTTTGTAGCAGTAGATGGTTTCTTTGAGATTAGGTGAATTCACACTGAACATAGTTCTTGATCTTTAGTAAAGGCTTAGTAAGCAGTAGCTCTTGCTATCATGGAAAACTTTGCAGGCCATCATGGATATGCTTTTGGTTAATAGTAACAGAAAATCATGTGAATCAAACTGACTTAACATAAAGATTTCTGGGCTTCTGATATGATAAGTCAGGTGTAAGCCAAGCTTCAGGCATAGTTCAATTGGAGGTAGAGTCATCAGAAAACTAGTAAATTTTTAACAACCAACTCTACAAGTATAAGGAGGAGGAGGAGGAAGAAGAAGAGAAAGAGGAAGAGGAAGAGGAAGAAGAAGGAGGAGGAGGAGGAGAGGAGGAGGACAAGGAGGAGAAAAAGTAAGAGAAGAAAAGGAGCAGCAGCCTGAATTTTCAGTGCTTATGGAGTTCAGTACTCCCACCGTGTCCAATTTCAAGCTACCAATGTGATGTTAACCAACTCCCAAATTTTCAGAAAATTTAATTCTCATGAGCTGGTGGGTACAAGCTGGTCCCAGTATACCACCTAGTCCTCTTCTGTTTCTTTGAGGTTCTCTTTACCTGTGTGTGTCACCTCCATCCTAAGGATGACTTTTCTCATGACTCCAGAATGACCACCAGAGGAAACGATGTCTTTTGTTCATTCAGGGATGAGGTAGGGCTTCAGAACGATTGCTTCTCACATTATGGAAAAGAAATAAGTTTCCCTCTGATTGGATCTCCACTGAAGCAGTCCTTGTGTGTCAAAGGTTTACCATGGTTCATACCCATTAGGGTAACTATAGCTTGGTATGGGACTGTCTCACTCAAATGACCTAAGAAAAAACATGGGTCCTCAATTGAAATCTGTTGGGTGATATTAGGAGGAGAACCAAGAGGGGAGGGGTGTGAATGCTGGCTGAGCTACCAGCAAATGCCAAAGACAAAGCCTGGGGAGTTAATAACTTACTGAATAGATATTGAAGAGCTGTTTGGGAGGCAAATCATTAGAAAATTAGTTTTCCCCTTTCAGATGTCAGTCCTTATTTTAAAAGTAGGTACTGTTTCCAGCATCATGGCAGATTACATCAGGAAAAAACGTATGTTAGCTCAGGTTTTAACTTCAGATATTTTATAAACATCCAGGACCGATGCTATAAAGAGGCAATTTATGAAGATCTTTCATTTTACAAATGATCATCTATTTTGATTCTCACATTCCTGGACATTTTGAAGGGGAAAAGAAGATGAACTCAATTAAACCTTAACTGAATGGTAAATGAGGTGATGATTCTATTATGTCATCCACCAGATAATGCATAAGCAAGAAGAAACTACAAGGCAATTAGCCCCCTGAGAGATTCTGATAATTCAGCAAGTCACTGAAATAAATTCTGAGCAATTTAAAGAATAAGAACTCTATTAATTGTAATGTTTTCTTGCCCATATTAAAAAAAAAAAAATTGTTGTATGTATGTGTCTATTTGCCTTTTTCTATCAAGTGTTTCTTGAACTTCTTTGCAACTTTTCAGCCCCTCACATTTGCCTCTGGCTGATTTTAAATTATGCTAATTGAAAGAGGAAAAAATGCTGGTAATGGAATAAAATGGAACGCTATTTCTTATAGCATCTGGTGCAATCTGAGCCATTTAAAAGTGCATCTTGTGGAATAAAGATCTGAATAAGCAATGCCAGTCTGATTACAAACAACTTGGGTCTCATTAGAATACGTCAATCTGATTGCTAGGTAGTGATACACTGCAGATTACTAGGCCATAATTGCCTCTTACATAGCATGTGTATAATATATAGTTTCTCTGGATATATGTTGAAACTACACTCTCTCATGGCTATATTTTCTAGCTCTACACAAAGCAATGTCTATGTTCTGCTAAGTTGATTTTAACTAGGTCCTTAGGTCCTAATTCCATTTTCTTCTAAGTATTCATCAAGTTTCTGCAGCAGTGCGGTAAACAAAGAATTAGGTCCAGGGCAATTGCCAGAAATGAGATATGTCAGGGGTCTATTACCTGTTCAACTGGGAGCAGCCAAAGGCTCAAGGCACTTCCTGCAAAGGGAAAGAGTAAAATAACTGAGGCTCAAGCCCACAGCACCCTTCCAAGTCTTAACTGGGTTTTGATGTAAGTGTAATTAACCATACATTTCTTTCACTGTCAAATCTATTTTGTTCTTTATTATTACTAGAATGATTCAGACCTCTTAGCACAGGTTATGACTTCGGCGTATACCCTTCAGTTTATGATTTAAACTTCCCATAGGAGCTCTGAAATCAGGACTTAATATTCATACTTTCCAGCATCATTATCTCCGCAACCCATGTCCCCGCCTCACATGCTCAGTCCCCAACCAGGACTGAAGCTACTAGACCACCATGAAGAAAACACTAATCTCCAGGCGTTGCAAACCTATAAAAGTACCATAAGTCCTTCCTTGATGCTGGTCAATAGGTTCTTGGAAACTGTGACTTGAAGTGAAATGACACATAATAAAGCCAACGTCACCATAGACTAATTGATATAAGCAAGAGTAATGTCGCTATGGCATATTTCTGGTCACAGAAACATCATCACATTTCTGAGTAAAGACCCAAAACACTTTCAAAATTAAACTTCGAAATAAATGGGAGCTATACATACATTGAAGAAAGATGAGTAAAAACAAGAAAGGCAGTGATTGTCCAATATACTTATTCCAGGTCAGGGTCGTGGTGGCCGGAGTCTGTCCTGGAAGCACAGGGCACAAGGCAGGAGCCCACCCTGGGCAGGACACCCTCCATCACAGAGCCACTCGCACACACTCTCATTCTGACTGGGACAATTTAGGCAGCTCACCTCACCAGCACTTTATCAGCTCCAGCTGGGAGTCAACTTAAAAAAAAAATCTCACCAACATTAGAATGTGATGTTGAACTGAAGAACATATTTGAGGGCCTGCTACAGATGAAATGTGCCTTGGGAAGTGCAGGTACATGCACTGTGGATGTGAGTTGGGAAACACAGCTAAGAGTTATAACCATAGAGTGCATCAGCTTGCCTCTCTGTCCTTCAGTTTTCTTATCTGAAACCCCAGAGGGTAGATGGCCAAAATGTGTTTCAGCAAACTTTCATCCCAAGGAGATGTGAAAAGCGTTTCTTCTTCAAATGCATTTCTGGTGAAATTAATATCTTTACTGTAGGACTTCTCAGAGCCTTTAATGTACCAACATGTTTTATGGATCTCCAAAAGTGGGTGCTAGAATGCATCACTGTTTTCAAAACTTTTGTGGTCATAGAACCCTCCTGGCCTCAACCTACTGTGCACTGACTAATACTCATTAACATTTTATCTTAAAACTTTACATTTTTCCTAAATGTTTATCTACTCTGTTGTGTTACGTTTGCACAATGTCACTCATTCCTGAGGCCTAACTGGGCCATGTAAACATTTGTGGTTGCAGCTCCTGCTTCCCATAAAATTGATTACATTCTATTCTCACAAGAATCTAACAAAGTAGGGAATCCTTATTTCCATTTTAAAGATGAGTAAATCGAGTTTCAGGGGGGGTTATGTGTTTTGTCCAAGCTCACACAGGGAGGGAAGAGCCAGGGCAGGGTTCACAAGAAGTCTGTACACTTTACTCCATCATACTCAACCTCTACTTTGGTTCATTTTTCTCTTCTCTTTAGATCCACCTTTTGGTTCTATTTGGTTAATGACTAGCTTCTCTTCGTCAAAGGCTGTCATCAAAATGAAGAATGGCATCTGAGAAGTGCTGTTCATGGCTTTTATGCTTAATACACAAAAATGATAATTAAGGAAAATCACTATTTCTTCCCTCACTTTATATCAGATGGTGGTAGCTTAGTGAAAATAGATTACATTCTGCTTTTAGTAACTTTGGACATTAATTCTAAGAAAACACTATGTATAAGATGAATATTGTACTTAAATTATAGTTTGTTTCACTAGAGCTTAACAAAAATAATCAACAAGACGAATTAATCCAAAGTAAGCCACCTGGCAATGAAATAGGTAGGCAATGCTTAGGGAAGAATGCACTGGAATATACCTGTTAACTATGACATGTACCATCATCATCAAACTGGAACAGTGGACTCAGTATACTGCACTCCCCAGTAAGGGTGGGCATCATTAGTCTGTTAAGGATCCTAATAGAAAGATAATCAGAGGAAGGAGAAACTACCCTCTTTTTCAGCTTCTATAATAAAACACTCTATATTATCAGTATTTAACACACTGAAAATTTATTTCTATCTCACATCACAGCCTGATAAAGATCCAGAGTATCTTTTGGCAACTTTCCAAGCAGTGATTCAGGGATCCAAGGTCCTTTTCTCTTGTATAGCTGCCATGTTCAACATGTGACCTCTAAGGCCATCACATAAGGAGAAAAGAAAGTGGACAATTGCATTGAAGTCTTTATAGTTAGACTTGGAAAGGGCTTGCATTTCACCTTTCTTATCTCATTGACCAGCACCCAATCACATGGGCCTAACCTAATGGTTTGAAGGCTGGGAAATGTAGTCTTGAGTACATAGGAAGAGAAACTAAGACTGTTGAGTGCTAGCCTGTCTACAGTTACATGGAACACCACCCATCTAAGGGAAGGTCAGGGAAAGCTTCCTGTAGGAGTCCAGTGTACCCACAAGCTATTTTTCCTGTCTCACTGCTGAGCTAGAATATCTCATCTCCTCCTACCCTGAGCCTGAGATTTATGCCATTTTACTCAAATGGTTCTCAGGTCTTTGGAGCTGAATTATGCTACTGGCTTTCCTGAATTTCCAGCTTGCAGATCATGGGACTTCTATCTCCATAATTGCATGAGCCAAGTTCTCACAAAGTGTCTCTCTCTCTATATATATATATCTGTATGTCCATATATAGGCCAATAGATGTATTTCTTATTGGTTCTATTTCTCTGAAGAATTCTAATAGTTTCTATTTTGTTAAACAAGTGGGAAAAATTGTCAATCCTATCTCCTTCAAATCAGATACTTTGCCAACTAATATCTTTATTAATATAGTTGATTCTAGGAAAGTATTTAAGAAATAACCACAAAATAACCAGGCATAACACAGATTCTTTTCATTTCAAGGCCTTCCTGGTAACACTGAAACACATGCCCCTGCTCTCTGAAGCCAGCTGCTCTTAAGGATTTCAGTTCTACAATATATGTATTTTTCGGTCCATAAGACACTCCCCCCCCACCCCAAAGTGGAGGGAAAAGTGTGTGTGTCTTATGGAGCGAATACTGCAAAGAAGAGTGCAGGTCGGGGACCTTAATGATGCCGTGGGGAAGCCTGCAGCCAGATCAGAAAGCAGGGACTGCATGGAAGGAGGGTCCAGGCAGGTCAGGTGCGTCTTATGGAGCAAAAAATACGGTAATAAGTCTTAAGCCTTGTTTTAAATTAACAGGGGTTTAGTCAATTGATAATTTAATGAAATAATATTTTCTCATCCTTAAATACGTGGCCCTTAGCATTTTTGTATCCCACACCAATTTGAAATTTAATAGTTTTGACCTTTCTCCCCATCAAGGCATACATGTACATATAATCAATAACATTTGCATCATGTTCTAGGGACACTTTTGGACCACTGGAATCCCAATGTACCCTTAAGAAATCCAAGCATCCTGATTAAGAACCTGTAGTAAGGATCGGTAGGTAGCTGGTCGCTTAGATCAGTAACAAAGCTGTGTAAGGGTATAGAACTGGGAGTATCAGAGTGTCTTCTCATCACAAAGGCTCCTGAGAATAGCTACGATTTGTTGAGTTCTGGCTAAATGTTAGATACTGTGCTAACATTTTTTCTTTTTAAATTTATTTATTTATTTTATTGTTTTTGACAGAGAGAGAGAGAGAGAGACAGAGACAGAGAGAGAACTGAACTGTGGGAACTCCCCAGTTCAGCATATGGATCCACACGGGCTGGGGCTGGGGCAGGGATTCGATCCTCAGTCCCCGGCGCTACAATGTGAGCGCCTAACCCACTGAGCCATCCCGGCTTCCCCAGTGCTAACATTTTTAATACATTTAGTCTTCAAAAAATTCTTGGTGTTGTAATCACTATTCTATAAACAAGGAAATGGGTGCAGAGAAGCTAAGCAACTTGCCTTAGACTGAATGATCAGTAAGAGATGGAGGCTGAATTCCAACCAAAATTCAGTCTTAATTACAATGGATCATAGGACCTCACAGAATCTAAGTCAGGTTTGCTAATTTGCTGTTCTTAAGGGTGAGGACCATTTAGAAGTCAATGCTCTTTACCCTTCAAATAAGCACACTTAATTAAAATGTAAGGTTTTCTATTTTAACCAAATGGCAACCAACAACTAATTTAAACCACCATACATATGGCAAAAATTATTGAAGACACAAGTACATTCCAGGTTTGTATATGGCAACCACTTTATTATTTTCAAATGCAAACTCTTTGCATTTAGTTTGCTATTTTACAATTTTACAAACTAGGTATAAAAGACCATAAATAAATGACATAATTTATGTGTACCTAAGTTTCATGAAGGGAAGAAAAATACCTTGACAAATTAAAACAAAATAGAAAATCTATGTCTAACTCAAGAGATTGCTCAAATTTCAGAACATGTATGAACCAAACAATGTTCTGTTAATTTATCTTTCATTATGAACTAAATTATAATATGCCTTATACATTCTAATTTTAACCACAGTCCTTGCATATTCCAACATACTTGGAGTGACCAAAAAAAAAAAAAAAAAATGAATGCACTCTTTAGTGTGTATCAATGCTTGATGTAGTTTGGAGAATGTTAAATAAGTGAAAATATTGCTTCTAGAACTTTCCTTTACTAGTCAGAATTTACGTGTCTTCAAATATTGAGGCTATAATTGTGTATGGATTAATACACATTTTCTTCACAGATTGAATACAGAGTCTCAAAACACACATAAGCAGTGTAGTGAGCATAAGGTTTCCTTAAAATAACAATTTTAAAACACACCAGAACATTTTATTCGTAATATTGTTCAAAAGAACTTGGGGCCAGTGGACATGGTGAAGCTACTTGATTTGGTTCATGGGATCAGCTTAATGCTTCCTAAGATTGGAGCTCACTAGGCTAGCATTCATTCATAGGGCCAGACACCGCCCCTGACGTGGGCCTCCTGCCCTTACTTCTGGCGGAAGCTGACCTGCTCAGAGATTCATCATTTCTTTATACATATTTTTCAGGCATCAATGCATAGGCACATCCCTTTAAAAATATATTAAAGTCCCCCAAAAGGGGTGAATTAACTTTGTCACTCTGGCATAGTTCTGAGAATACAATGCCATACACCCTGTCAGAATGCAATAAATATTTATTGATGATTTTTTTTTTTTTACTTATTCAACAACATAGGGTTCAGAATCTTTTGTTTCCCGTTATTTTTTCCCTGATTTGATGTTATAGCTTATATAAATGGCTACAGTGTCTGCAACCAGAGTTTAGAATAAGCAAGGCAGCCACTCAGATTATGAAACATGGCAGTATGTTGGCTGGAGTTTGGTATACAGATCATATCAAAACAGAATCTTCACACAGTGGACCGCAGATTCGAGAAGGCTGATGCACTTTTGAGGGCCACAGGAGTTAACTGTATGTTAATAACTGTCGAACTTTCCTTGCAATTGGGAACATGAAATTGCTTGAGGCCATTTAATCCCAACTATGCTAACCTCAAGAATCACTGGCATGTATTTTTCTGTGACATCGGGAGACAAAGTATTAATCCAGGACACATCATCTCAAAGCTGACGCACATGTCTACGTTCATCTCCAAAAGTCTATGAATTGCATATATTTGTTCGCATTCAAGTCCATTTATGCAGGAAAACAAAGGCTACTTGTATTCCGTTTGGGGTTACCAGACAAATTCCATCCCCTTCTCTCTCTCCATCAAGGAACTGGTGAGTCAGATGAGGAGACCAATCAGAATCTGTGACTTTGATGGCGGGTTGTCACTCAAATGGGTTTATGGTCTACAGTGACTCCACCGCTAAGGTGAAGATGCCTCTGCCCGAAGCTGTAGAACGACTCATTAAGGTTAGCGTGGCAGCTACAAAACAGACTTAGAGATCCAGGATACTGAACACTTCTGGGCTGTCTTTCTAAGGGGATGGGCACGGTCTCCAGACCCACGATCTCGTGTGACTCTTCATCTCAGAACTGGTGGGAAACCAGAACTCTCCAGGTGTAGCATTCCGAAACATTCACAGGCAGTTCTACGCATGAGGTTATACACGCACACATGCGCACACACACATAAACACACACTCACACCTATGTACACACATCAAAACAGACAGCTCATATTTAGTCTAGGAAAAATATATTTATATCACTGCAATGGCACACCCTGGGTCAAATGATACTTCAGCAATGCATATCAGAGGCAGCTCACGGGAACTGGCTTTGTTTTTAGGTGGTGGCACCTGACCCGGTGTCCATAGTACAACCTGTAGCCTTTGGTCACTTGCTGCCACACCAATGCAGTAGTGACATACAGGAATGAGATATGGAAACACATATAAATAAAACCACAAGGAGCTTGGGGATAAGGGTTCTGCAGAGCTGGCACTTCAAGACGGGACATTCCTCTCAGTGCCACCGGAGAACAGATGATGATCCTTCACTGTTTGCCGTTTCTCTCACTGGGAAAGGGGGCTCAAAAGTCAGATACGTGTTCTTTTCAGGGCTGGGTGCCGTTCCTCCAGTGTCCTTGCTCCAGAACTGGCACCGTAGAAGCAGAAGAAACACATTTAGAAGAAACCGAGGAAGGCGTGCTCTGTTTTCTTCTGTGGGCTTTGTAATCAACAGGAAGGGCTGTGAGGCCAAGATAGCAGAATCTACTCCCTGTAGAGAAAAGAATAAGACTTTAGACAAAACAACAGCCAACACTGCCAGCCAGCTCTCAACTAATATTGCAAGAAAGAATCTCAGAACACAGAAGTTGGTAAGTACTTTAGGAGGGAGATCAGAATTCTTACTTTGCTCCTCCAAAAAAACAACTATAACCAAAAACTGATGTGTGTTTTCAGCTTACTAATAACTACTCTGAGGAAGGAGCTATTCTTATTCCTATTACATGGATGAGGAAGATGAAGTATAGAGAGGCTAAGCTCCCTGCTCATGTCATACATTCTGAAGTAGCAAAACTAGGATCAGAACCCAATCACAATCTGAGTCTATAGAACTGTGCACAGTCTCTTTGAAATAAAAATTCTGAACTGTTGTGGTTCAATTGTGCAAGAAGAGAAGGGCTGAGAGTTGGAGAAAGGATGTGAAAGGCAAATCAAACTACTGTGGAAGCCTGGATACAAGCAGCCAGTCTTTCCAATGAGGGAAACTGTGTATCTTGGATATAAATCTGAAAATATCACAGTCCGCAAATAGTCAACAATATGATTTTAAAACTCAAACTAAGAAACCAGAAGTGTTAGGTGTTTTTCTTAAAAAGAAAGTAGCTTCTAATGAATGAGATCATTTAAGCAGCAAAGGATCCATACAATTTGCATGAAGAGGCAGAGAAAGGAAACCCAGTCATGGGCACAGTGGAAGGTTTGGCACGCCAGTGAAAGTGGTCTTGGGGGTTCAAGCCCATCAAGAACTAACCCACCACAAATGCCCCGTAGGCCTAGAAATGAATGAGGCTGGCATAATACAATGAAATCATGGGGAGCCTCACTCATCAAATAATCAACTGAAGCCAAAAGAAGCCATTTCTCCTCTTTTCTTTGTGACGATTAACTATAAGATTACTTCTTGGACTATTTTGCCCACCCTAGTGGCCGTGTTCGGCAGTTGGTGGCCTCAAGTGTCAAGCAAAGACTAAGACCAAAATGCATCTTGACAGATGGTTTTTATTAAACCATCTATTTATGTGTTTATATATGTATGTATTAATTTATTGTGTGAGGGAGATCAATAAAATTTAGTTTCTTTGAAGTAGATGACCATTATTTAAACTTGTGAAAAATACTTTAGTCTATTTGGAGAGATAGAAATAAAGTTTTCTTATAAAATAGGTAGAAATTACTTCTTAAGCAATTTAAACTTATAAATAGGATAAAGGTGTAACTACCAAGGTCATCACGAAGCCACTTGTCAACACCATTCATTTTGACAGCTGTGAAAAAAATGAAAGAAAAGAGATTGGATCTATTTTTATATTTGATAGACTTGCTGATTTGCAGATTCACAACTGAACGATGGGTGCATAAGACTTGGGAAATGTTGGAGGAAGAGTATACCTCTCTTAGGTGAAGTTCAGTGCATTCAACATAAGAGAATTCCATATACACTTACAGCATGTGTTTGGAAAGGAGTTACTATTAAAGTAATATCGTTTTCTCTAATTTACAAGGGGAAGAACTGAGTTATAAAGAAACGTGGTGTGAATTTCCGTGTCAACCTCTCACTTTTTAGAATCCATGGCTGTCTGGATACCAGACTGACACGCTGGGAAACAATACAACATTCCTATGGTCCTCCCATTGCTCTTCTACATGGTTCTGTGAAGTCAACACTCTTAGTGCTACTGGATATTATTTTAGACATCTGGAAAGCCCTCTTTTGGCTTTCCCACAGGCCTGCCATCTAACTCACACATGTGTTAAAATTAAGATTCAGAAGGCAACCTTTGAATGATGGTTTCATATTCTACTTTTCTTCCGATCCTTGCCTGTTTATTTCATTTACAGAGACACCTGGTGAGCAGCAACAAAACGACACTGGTGTGGTATAGAGCAGTAACTTGTTAGGAGACCTTAGAATAGACACACCCTCTCTTTTGGAATGTCCTGCTTTGAATATGTTCAATGTTTAGAAAAATACCTCAAGTCTTAAGTTGTTGACTTTCAGAAAGCCAAATGTTTCATTATTTAATTCATGCAAGGTAACCATCCCTTTTTACTTATAAAATAATGACATAATGCTATCTTATTTTAATTAGTCTGGAGATTGAAAATAAAATATGCCACAGCTTTGCTGAAAGAAAAAAATAAATAAACATTTTCTAAAATCAAGCAAAAGAAAAAAAACCAAAACCCCCCAAATTGAAAATAACCTACATTTGTCAACTTTTAATATGACTATCTAAAGTTCCTAGACTTAAGCAAAAGTGATGATATGATAAAATAAAAATTGTTGGGGCAGTTTAAAAATAAACTTCACATTCCCTCCGAACAGAAAAGCTTTTATAATTAATGTTGCAAAAGGTTTTTACTAAACTGTCATGATTTGATAGCATCCCATTCTTTGCTCTATAAAAAAATAGTTTTCAGGATAAAACTAAGGGGGGTGGGAAATGTTCATAAAATCAGCCAAGCTGTTGTTTAAAAGTGATAAAAAATGCAAGTTTAAAAAAGTTTAAATTTGTCCAGTCAAAAAAAGTTAGGCTGTTGGCTTCTAGGAATGAACATATCCATTTATTTTACATGTTTCAAGCAGAAAATTCCACGATTAAAATAGAAGCATCTTATGGGTAATGGGCTGTATGGATGAAAAAGCATGTTTTTAAGTAGGTGACTTTGTGATAACAAGGAAGGCAAGGTGATTTCCAGCATCACCACTGCCACGTAGGTAAACCCTTTCTGGCTGACTCTGTTTGGTAACATGGTGGGCGACTGGAGCATAAAATAAAATGGAACTCATAGAAAAGAACCTCCAGAACTTCTCAACTGAAGCAAACTCTCCCAAGAATGGGGCATGTGCATAACCCAACAAGATTTGAGGTTACTACCTGGTACCCAGAAAATGCTCGATAAATATTTGTGTTATGAATGAAGGACACCAAAGGGCAAGAGGAACCCTGTATGAAACCCGGTGGAACAGCCGGCAGGGGTGTGTGCTCTCAAACCTGACTACATGTGATTCCTATTTTATTTCTTCCTGGAAGAACACTAGAGAAGCTATATTGGTTTTGGTCTTTACTCGCATTGAAAAGAGAAAACTGAAATCTTGAAAGGACCCCAAACTGCCTAACAGACATAAAAGAATATTTACTGCTCGGCAAAGATCAAGTTAAAAAAGCAAAAACAAAGTATGACACTAGGTTTCCTTGGACAAAGGTTCACTGTGGGCTCAGTTGCCTTACCTTGGAGATCTGGGTTTGCTTCTTTAAAGGAGAGAAGTGTGAAAGTTCCCTATTCAAGATTGTCACAGTCCACTATCCATAAGGTAGTTACAATAAGTCTGCCAAGTCCCCCAAATAAGACTTTATATGGCACAGTCTCGACCTAAAAAAACAGACCTTGTTTGTCCAGTTAGGGGGTAGGGTATGGTGTTTGGGTTTTAATATTATTATTATTTTAAATCCACTTCTCCTTTTATTTCCAGCCCCTCATGTCACCGTAATCCACCAGATGGCCTGAGCACAGGAGCAACGCTGACATGTGGTTTTCACCCAGGTTTTTCCCCATGGTGTGAACCAAGCCTTAAAAGCTACAATGGAGTCCTTCACATACATTCCTGGGCAAAGTCTTCCTTCCAGTGAAAGGAGGGTGACTTCAATTTATGCCGCAAACGAAACACTACGGTTGTAATTCCAAATGGGGAGAGGATCAAGGACGTCTCAGAGAAGCTCAGTATCTGACAGCAACGACGGCATCAAAACTCACAGGCGGTGTCCTATTTATATGGGTGCGTGTATTTTACAAACTGGTGATGGAAGGGAGCACTTGAGAAACAATTTGTTCCAGGCCTCATTCCAATGACGGTGGTCATTTCGGTAAGCCCCACAGTTTCAGCAATCTGTACACCCAGCAACGCTGCAGATATATATATATTTTTTAATTTCAGAGGGCGAAGACGAAGTAAAAAAAGTGCAGTTCTTCAATTAAAGTGCATGGATGAGGTAAACTAATTTCAAGAGTTTTGAGTTTAGTCAGGACTGGCTCAGACCGGAACCATTCTGCCATGTATCTGCTGCATTTGGGTTCTCATGGCCTGGACACTGCTCACAATCTTATTCTGGTGTGTGACAGCTGTGATGCCAATGCGAGACAGGTCACTGCATGGAGGAGAAAAACGTGGAAGAGAAAACGTTATGAGGGCTGAGAATCTCTTTTCCGGGCGTCATGCAGACACACATTTGAATCAGTCACAATTCATACAGCACAAGGCAGGTGTATTAAAATGTTTAATTAAGCAATTTAATGCAACAATGTAGGTGCTTTATAGAAGCTGGGCAAAATTATACTCAATTAAAATGAAAAGCATTCCAGTTTTCTTTCTTTCTTTTTTTTTTTTAAATGGGTAGGATGATTATGCAGCTCAAAGCAAGAAAAAAAAAAGGAAAATACTATTAAATCTAGATTTACCCTTTCGTGTTACATCGCTGAGTACTTACTCCTGGTTCATGTGCACTACTGCCTCTAGTGTGGTATAACCAGCAGCCGTGAAATTATCCTTATACCGGTCCATTTTAATGGCCTGGAGCCAATCGCCCACCGATACCACGGCGGAGAATTCAGGGGAGCTTGGATCCAACAAGGCAGTGTTGGGTCTGGAAACAGAATGAGAAAGTGTAGACAAAACTATTAGTGAGACAACAAGACTCCGAAGTCAGATTGCCTAAAACAGACCAGGGGAACTGAACCAAGACCAGGTTATAGAAAGAATAACCATCATCAAACATCATCATGTGATTGTTCTGCCCCTAATTTCAAAAGCTTCTAAAGCACGTATCAGTCAGCCTAGTTCTTCATACCTTCATGTCTCACATTTGTTTTATGTGAACCTCCTGGTGCATTAATAATCAATGATCATAGCAGGTCTTTTAAACACCCTAGCCTGGGGTATATAAGGATTGGTGAAGCCCTCGTGGATGAAACTGATTCAGTCACGGCAGAGTCTAGTGCCTCCCAGCACCAAATATTACAGACTTTAAGTTCAGCAACTATGGAAATCCTAGCGAAGGATGAGCAAGTAAAGCTGAGAGCTTGCAACCTGCCAGACTTGATGGAACTAGAGAAAGCAGCAAGGGTTCAAGTCCAGAGTTCTTCCAGCCAGGTTTGCAGGCAGTCTCAGGGCATTTACACAAACCCAGGACACCAGGGAGTTAATCTCCTCTTCCATCAACCCACGCCTGAATAGCACATGTGCCAAGACGGGCAGGAAGAATGGCCACTTTGATCACTGTTTGGATGGTGGAATGTGCTTCTCATATTCCCTGGCTGAGGCCCCTAACTAATCATTTCAACAAAATCTGAGCATATCTTATGAACTTGTTTATTAGTTTACGCATTTCTCAGACCAGGTGTTTTATATGAGGTCATTGTTAAGAGCTACTATAGCTCAAGGCAGGAATTCTGCCATTCTTCATGATATGGATATATAATAAATGTATTAATGGAATATATTTAGTAAGAGAATATAGTCATCTTCATCGTCACAATATCTAATAATCATAGGGTAGACATTCTACTACCCTTACTATAGTCCCCTGTACAGCAACACTACCGCTGAAGTTATATTTTTTTAAATTCCCCTTTTCTCTAGAAAATATGGAATAAAATTGATCTTAACATTTTGATCTGATTTTCATCCTGAGACTATGTTGCTTGAAAATGGAATATAAACATTTAAATCAGAAGTGTATCACTATTGAATTTTTCATCAAAAAACAATTATGTTCTTGTAAAAACAAAATTAAGTCAATATATTGCCTTGATTCATTTTCTCCATCAAAGAATTAATCCAATTCATTTTTATTCTTACCCAAGTTATTTTGATTTGCGCTACTTCTTTTTTACATAACTATCTCAACAGACTTGTCTTATCAATCAAGTTTTGGGCCCAAATAATAGCTTGCCTTTGTAACCTTTCTTTTATGTCCATTATTTCAATCATATCCAATGTTCTAAGTCAACCTCTGCAGATTTTTATAGCAAGAATAATCAAGATTTAATTCTTCCCACAATATCAAATATTACCATATAGAATTGTGGATATTAGTGTTGAATATTTACCCATTCAAATATTGTTATTAAACAAAGACCACACAGTTTGCATGATCTTCTCACATTAAGCCAAGAACATTTTTTAGGCAATGTGTCGACTCTAGGAACCGGAGAGGGTCATAATGACCTTAGGATGAAAATATCCTCACTCCATATCAATTAACTGTAAGGGACATTCTCAAACTTGTTCTGGAAGTTTTTGTGCTCTTTGTGGAACACGATGACATTTGCCTAATTTGGGGCTCAGTTCTATATTACCACATTACACTGCACCTTATTATCAGCAGGTGGTAAAAAATATGCAAGCTATTTAAGTACCATCAGTGAAAACAAAACAAAACACAACACAACAATTTAGAATGTGTATCCAATAACTCAGTTTGTTCTGCACTTTGGTGCTCAGTACATATTAGGCAATATTTGTAGCTGAATCAGTTGTGCTAGCAGGAAAGGCGCCAAATACTGGCTTAGGACTCTCAGACCCAATATAGAAGCATTGGGGCTGGAGATACAAAAGCTGGAGGCTACCTTGGAATAGAAGCGAGATGGAAAGGAGGACGTCGAGCCATCTATTTTTACTCTCTCAGTAAACAGGAAAATAAAAGCTAGTCCAGAAATGGTAGGTTGTTTTTTTTCTTTTTAGGTCATCTAAGTTAACCAAATGGCAGGAGTACGATGTGAATTCAGACTGATGTTATTTCACAACAGCCTGATCATTAACGTTCTTTGTGTAGTGGTCAATGCAAAGAAATCTGAAAGCCTCAAAGAGAATGGAAAGTATCTCTGCGATTTGCTCAAACTTCATTTTTTCATGCATTGTAATAATAAGCATAGTCCTTCCAATCTATGATCTCTAGGCTAAGTTTTCCAGGAAAGACTGAAAAAGAACACCCTAATACTGGCCAAGACAGGAAGGGCTTAGGAATCTTGGGGAAAAATGTCCTCTTGTTTTTAACTCAGAGTCAAAACAAAGGAAACACCACTGAGAAGTGTACATTTGAAGATGAATGGATGCTTTACCTCATGTAGGCCTAAATCACCTGGTCTTATTGTGCCTGCCTGCTTAAATCATTGAACTGACTAGGATATAAACTTGTCCAATCTGTGCACGCAGCCCAGGATGGTTTTGAATGCGGCCCAACACGAATTCCTAAACTTTCTTAAAACAGTGAGATATTTTTGCAATTTTTTGGTTTTTGGGTTTTTTTTAGGTCATCAGCTATCATTAGTGTTGATGGATTTTACATGTGGCCCAAGACAATTCTTCTTCCAATGTGGCCCAGGGAAGCCAAAAGGTTGGATACTCTATACCCTTTTCAATGGAGCTGGTATCTGTAATAGTTATCTTGAAGCTTAAACCAGTTAAGCTCAGCTTTCATGCAGTAAAGTTCCTATTGAACTATAGTACTTGCTGTGTCTTTATCTTTTTCTGGACTAAAACACGTAATTTTATTCTTTCCAATAAAATAATTACCTCTTACAGATAGTTCAATCACTTCAGTTTTTAAAACTTGCACAGTTTCTATCTTGGTCCTATTTTGCTTCTAGGTCCTATTTTGCTTCTATTCTTCTTCTTCTTTTTTAAGATTTATTTTATTTTATTGGGGGGGGGGGGGAGAGAGAGAGAGAGAGAGAGAGAAAGGGGAAGGCCCAGAACACTAGCTATAGCTGTTCATCATTAGTTGTGACATGGTTTCATTCCATACAGGTGTATGTGGACTGCTTGGGTTGGGAACCAAACCAGCAGCCTCCTGCATGGGAGGCAAGCACCTTCACCACTGAGCCATTCCTGCGGTTACCAGTTGTGCCGCAGTTCAGCACATGGGTTTGCACAGGCCAGTGCTGGTATTTGATCCCCAGACCTTGCAGTTGCAAGGCAAGAGCTCAACCTGCTGAGCTATTCTGGCCTCCCCCTTTTCTTCTTGAAAGACTCAGAAAAAGCAAACTAAGAATTGAAACCTGGGGATGCCAGGATGGCTCAGCAGGTTAAGCACTCACTTCACAGCCCCAGCAACCAAGGATTGAATCCCGGCCCTGGCTCATGTGGACCCATATGCTGAACTGGGGTGTGCTTGCCATGCAGGAGGTCCCCAGTTTGTCGTCCCCCCCCACCCCTAGTTTGGCCCCTGGTTTGAGGGGGCATGCCTCTCATGAGGGAGGCCCTCAGCCCAGCTCCCACCCTGTGTGGCCCCTGCCCACCTGTGTGGAACAAAACCATGTTGAAAACTGATGACATGTTGCTATGTATCTCTATCGCTGTCAAAAACAATAAAATAAATCTTAAAAATTAAAAAGAAGAATTGAAACCTAATGCATCACTTGCTACTATTAACACTTTATAAGTTCACTTAAAATTGCAGTGCACAAAGAGCTAATCCTTATTTTTCACTTACCCAATGTTCCCTTCCGTTTTCAAAATACAATATCTAGTAACCTGACCATCTACCAGAAGTACATTTCATCCCAATTTCTAAATTTTCAGTCCCAGCATCAAAAAATAGGCATCTTAGTTATTTCTTTGTTTCTTATTTAAAAACAATTGTTTTTGTTACTACTGTTTGAGGCCAGGTGTTTGACTACACAGGACGGTACATAGAACTATCATAAATACTCCACTACTTGATAAAGAAACCACCCAGGAGGCAGAGCTGGGAAGCGACCCCTGCCTAACAGGCAGGCATGCACGTGAGTCCCCACTCGCTGGCCGGCTCTAATGTATTCTTTCATATGGCCCCGTTACCCAAGCATGGCTCACCTGCAGCTCTCAGTTCCCGTCCTCTTCAAGCTGTTGGGGTTGCGGATGAGTTTGTCCAACATGTTGACAATCTGCCCAAATTTAGGCCTGTCACTTCTCTCCTTCTGCCAGCAGTCTAGCATCAGCTGGTGGAGTGCAATGGGGCAGTCCATTGGAGGGGGTAGCCGATAGCCTTCCTCGATGGCTTTAATCACCTAGGGGAGAGAAACAGAAATGGTATGGAAAGCCACCAGGAAAGCTCTGTTAGAGGTTCAGCCTCCTGAAGGACAAGTTCCCTGTCCATCAAGCTGCCAGCGAGCTGTAGCATGGGAGCAGCTCCAAACCCTGCACAGAAGCCAAAGCCGGACCTGAGGATTGCTGGCAACAGGGCAGGCAAGCCAGCTGTTGCCATGAGGTGTTCGCAAATGGCAGGTGATGCCAATCGGAAACTCTAAAGTGTTCCCCCAAGTGACGGACCCAATGAAATCAACAACAAGGTGCTGGCCTGACCCACAGAAGTCACATGGTGATGATCTCCACACCCCCCCCCCCCCGCCCCCGCCACGCCCAGCCTATTGGCCAGCACCAGCCAAACAGAGAGCGAAAGAGACTCTACCCTAGTGCTAAAGACCTTCCTTAGGAAGTATTAATAGTTGCTTCTGAAACGGACTTCCCTTTGCATCATTTTAAGCCTGTGTTCTTTTGCTTAGACAAGAGCTCACCCATGGGGGAAGCCGGAATGGCTCAGTGGGTTACGAGCTCACTTTGCAGCCCCAGGACCGAGGATCGAATCCCGGCCCCGGCCTATGCGAACCCATATGCTGACCTGGGGAGTGTCTCCAATTCAGTTCTCACCGGGGTGAGACCCCGGCCCAGTTCCTGACCTATGCAGCTCTGCACCCACCTGTGGAATGAAACTATGTGGAGAAACCAATGATGTGCAACTATGGAGACTGCTCTGGGCCTTCCCCCTTCTCTCTGTCTCTGTATCTCCCCCACCCCTTCTCTCTCTCTCTCTGTCAAAAACAATAAAAATAAATCTTAAAAAAAAAAGAGCTCACCTTCCAGGCCTCTCAGTCCAGAAGACATGATCTGTCCCTGACATAGCACTCTTCAACCCTTCTAGATGCCAAGCCACTTTTATTTTGGGGAGACCAAAGTACACCACTATACTAATTCTATCTCTCTTAGTCTCCGTTGGCTGTTAAGTGATCCTATGTTACTGAGTAGATTTTTTAAAAAATGTGTTAGTAAAAAACAATTTTAATTAAAATTTGTATTTTAAAGGGTACACTCATACACATCTCGGGAAAGAAGTTGTGATCGTAGAGAACTGTCTAACTGCCCAGAGGGGTCTCCTGACTAATTAAGACACTGATAAATCATTCAACTCTCTTTCTTCTAATTCTAATTTTTCTAATCTGTCTTCAGAGGTATTATAGTATTTTTGCTGTTGCTTTTCTCTAAACCCATCCTTCTTCATGGCATAAATCCCAGTAATACAATGCGGTATGACTCATGCCAAATTTAAAGAGGGGAATTACTTCATAATTTCTGGGCAGCTCCTCATGAGCTTTGTTTATAGGTACCCTATGGGATGGTGGAGGTGCTTTTGCTTTTTTGGAAATCTTTTTAAGTTTTATGTGTTTTAAATCAGTCCCCCACACCCACCCTACCAAAATGATAGCTGTTACAGAACCAGTGGCTGCAGCCATGTCAGCAACACACTTGATTCACCCTGAGGTGAGTCTATTTACTGCTCAACCACTAGTCTTCAGCAGAAAACGGTCAGTTCACTTGGGTCCAGTTCCTGTGGACTGGTAGAACTATTGTCTTCTTAGCCGGCACACTGTTTCAAGTTAACAATCATCTTGTGATTTACTAAACCCTCTGATCCTTTTTCTCCCCGGTACCTTTGCCAACATCCTGTTGTATTAGTATTTAATTCTTCTAAAGCAGACTTCTATATGTTATCTTACTGAGCATTATTCTACTTCTTTCTGGCAATTATGTCAGGTCAGCTTGATCTCTTCCCTTTCTTTTATCTTCCAGGTGCATGGTGTTGACTCTAGATTTGATGAAAACATTTTACACCGAACTAATGAGAATGCAAGCAACACTGAGCCAATGCTGAGTCAAACAATTTGTTACAAACCCTCAGACTGCGTGATACTTTTTCATTAGCTTGCCATCCACTGCCAGTTTGGAAGAAGACTTGTAGGTTAAGAAAGCATATTTTCTCAGTTTACCGCTGACTGTTTTGGGGATGAGAGAATTGAAACCAACAAAAACCTTGATGTTTGACATATTCGCAACAGTTACTTTGACTCATTCAACATATGCCAACTGAATTCTACGCATAAAAGTAATTCTCCCTTTATATTTTCTATTGATTCCTATTCTACACAGTATCTAACACAGAGACAAATACACATGAAGAATAGTGCAATGGTATTTGTTGGAGAGAAATGGCTTTAGCTGGTTTTTAATGTATAAAGCCAGAAAACTAAAAATTTAAAGCAACAAAAACTGTTTTCAGATAGAAACTGTAAAACGTCAGGCCTTGAAAATACTTTAGCAGGGACACAAGCAAAATCTTTAGATAATCTGCTGTTGTAAACACTTGGCCATGACTCTCAACTGAAATAAAGAAAAGTTTAAATATCAAACAACGAAGAAATGCATGCACTACTTGCTGTTAGGTTACTTATCCTTGTCCTTCTGAAAGTCTCTTAACGCAAAACCAAATGTTGCTACAGGAAAGGTACTTGAGGGTGTCTGTGTAGCGTAACCACATCAAACAATAGATTACACGCTAGTCACCTCTATTGTCTTTTTCCAGCTTGTAATTACTTATCAGTTATGTCAGCTGCTGTCTTTCCATCTATGAACCTTCCTTTACAATCTACAGATAATCCAATGTCAACACAACCATTCCTCTTAATCTTGTTAGGGAATTCTTTCTGCCCCACTAGACAGGGAGTGCATTAGCCTCTCTATTGCGAGGAACATTCTTTTAATGATAAGACACTAGCATCTTGTTTCTTAAGTGCACCTGGTTCTTCATTCAATTGTCCAGGCTTCTCGACTTCCTGCTATTTCAGGACCAGGCAGATGATCAGGTATTCACATCAGGGAAACATTTTTTAAAGAAGACATTTTCTAAAGTATAATATTTATTGATACATGACTACCATGCATTTGTCAAACTCTATGCTAATATTCTACCTCATACATAGAAACATTTTAAAAGTTCCAAAGAGGGGCCATTTTACTGCGATCTGATTTCTAACTTTCCCCAAACTAATAAAACCTTTCCAGAATTAGCTAATAAGTGTTCTAGGAAGACCCCAGGGTCCAGGTTTTTTGTGTTTTTTTTCTTTCTCACTGGAGATGTTTGTAATTAAATTCTATTACTCTGGAATCTTATTAGTGTCATTATTGAATGCTTTTCTGAAATTGCAGGCATTGTGGATACTCCCTGACGAAGTAGTCCAGATGGCACATTTAAAGGGATGTGCATAATTTACAAAGGGTCATTTAGTGAAGCTTTATTTTAGAGTCCTCCAGGGGCAAGCTCTAATTACAACTCTGTCAGCTTTAAAATATTCACTAGTTTTCTTCCAAGAAACCTTTCATGTCAGTTTTATCACATGTGAAATGTGTTTTTCATAGATCCTTGCATTTTCTTAAAATCCAAAATTCAATTTTGTTTTAGTCTTAATGTGAAAGTTAGTCAAGTAAAAAGACTTTTCCATATTACCTATCTAGGCATCTACCGGTATCTACATCTACTTATCTAATCTGTTTATGTCCCGTACTGTATCATTTAGGCTTTGTAACTTTGGTCCTTGAAATCCACAATCATAATGTTTAACTACATTACCAGACACATTTGCATTAAGAATCTTGAGTTTAATGTGCCATTTCAACTTCAGTGCTCACTCTATCATACACTAACACGAAACTTTCAGAATTTCAAAGCAAAGGCGTATATTCCAGAACATAAAAACTCACATCTTGATTCGACATATCCCAATAGGGTCTCTCTCCATACGACATCACTTCCCACATAACGATTCCATAGCTCCACACATCACTTGCAGACGTGAATTTACGATAGGCGATCGCTTCTGGTGCAGTCCACCGGATAGGAATCTTGCCACCCTATGAATGTTTAAGTTATAAGTTATTACCTAAGTACACTACTGCCCTGCCACTTTTGTTTCTGTATGTTGTTACTGTTTGCCAGGCAGGACAATATCCTGAGATAGCTCTCCAAACAACAGTAAGAATTGTTTATTTTAACTATAAAGTCTTCCAGCTAGACAGTTCTCAGATGTTTTCTTTTGTCACAGGGAACAGAACAGTAATCTGTTAATTAATTTTTAAAAGCCTACCTATTATGTGAGCTCTCCTTAAGGCAATATGGTAGAAGAAAAGGAATCTCAGGTTTTACAAACTACAGGGTCCAGCAGAAGTAATGCCCTTTTCTAAGTTTACCAGCTCATAATAAGGGGGTGATACTTCTGCCAGATCCTATACACATTAGCCATGGATGTGCAGCTGATATTCATTTTGACTTCTTGTTGAATTTTTTTAGCCATCAGTATGAAGAAAGCAATATATAATATTGCTTCTAAAGTCATGAACTAAAAAGTTAAATATTAAAATTTCTATCTATCACACTGTCATCTTACATAGCATGAGAAACATGACCAACTGGGTAAGAAGATAATATATAAATAGGCTCTTAGAGAAAGCCAAATAATACCAGATGCTAGGGCCGTTATTGACTTTAACAAAATAAGGGCAGAATTTTGGTTATTATTTAATTTAAAACAAAACAAAAAATAAACAAAGAAATGATAAAGCAATTGATGATTGCCCAGGAAAAGTTTAAAATGTTTTGGGTTTTTTTTGTATTTTGCTTCAAATGTCTTTTGTTTGCAATGTGTTTTTGATCAAGTTACAAATTTCTAGGATTGCATCTGGGGAAATTAATTCAACTTGAATTCAGACTCTTAAGCAATCAGTTAAAAGATTCCTTTGCTTTGTTAGGGCTACTGAATGGGACAATAAATGTACTAGACGTTGCACTGATACACTGCAGTTCACTCTGAAAACCCTGAGTATCACATTTAAATTTGTTACATACAGAAGAACACTTGTGCTGCCTTCTTCTGCCTTGCTTAAATATTTGGCTAAGGTTTTATCTATGTAAATGTACCATTCTAGATGTCTCCTTTAACTTTCTTCTAACTACTGAGACAAAATAAAAGATCTTTAGCATTCACAAAGATATATTCTTTCCTAAATGAATAGAGTTAGAATTCAAAAGAGGATATGCATAAGAATCAAAATTAGAGCCAAAGAAACTGAACATTACAAGAAAAAGAAAAAAAGAAAACAACCACCACCAAACTGAAAAACAAACAAACAACAACAAAAATACACAAACACAACAAAACAGTACTTAGGATTGCAGATGCTAAATGGTTAGCATTAAATGGCTGGTAACTATCTGCTTCATGTTGATTTTAACAATGTCAGCCCTAATGGCCAGTAACTTTTATGATTCTGTGTTTATTCCATTAGTATCTTATATTCAGATGGCCCAGCTAAGATAGCACAGCCATTAACTGGATACTGATAACTCTTAACTGTTCCCTAATGCTGCCTTATCTACCAGTAGTAAAATGAAGGCCATTAGATACTGGAAAACCTTGCATAGTGTAAATGTTTTATAAATTCTGTATATATACTCTCTGAGTTGGTAGCCAACCAATGAGAAACATTGCTCTGTCTTGTTTAAAACAAGATCATTTTTTTATACTAGAAAAGAACCAAATAGAAAATCTAAAACAAGGAAGGGAGGAAGGGAGGAAGGGAGGAAGGAAGGAAGGGGAGGAAGAGGAAGGGAGGAAGGGAGGAAGGGAGGAAGGAAGGAAGGAAGGAAGGAAGGGAAAGAAAAATTAAGTGTAAAAATATACAACAAGTGAAGCTCTACTTTGTAGCTTTGTAAAGTGATCACACATCTAGGGGCTATTTCGAAACCCCTTTCTTGGAAACATCATCAAACAATGAATGCATGGATATGACGAGGCTCTGAAGGATGAGGAAACTTGTAAAATCACCAAGGGGTTAACCATCACACTAAGTAAGGAACAGTTCCATCAGAGTTAAGACCCAGAGGTAGGTGGCCAGTCCTTACCCTCGTGGTGTAAGCTGCTTCTGGGTCATCCTCAAGCACCCGGGACATGCCAAAATCAGACACTTTGCAGACCAGGTTGCTGTTTACCAGAATGTTCCGTGCAGCCAGGTCTCGATGCACATAGCTCATATCAGATAAATACTTCATTCCAGACCCTATGCCACGGAGCATGCCCACCAGCTGAATGACTGTGAATCGGCCATCATTCTTCTACATAGGAAAGAAATGAGGAACAATCATTAGCATTACCGTAGGCCAAATTAATTTTCACCATGCATTGATTGCTTGGATCTCTTCTTATAACTGTATCCGGTATGCAATCACACTCAACATTATTTCCCAGCCTTTCTGACCAAAGTCACTAATTCACTATCAAAGTGAGTGTATCCTAGAAACTGAGTTTGCATCCTGTGATAGATGGAAATTTTCCAACTATAATGAATCTAACTCCAACAGCCCCACAATGTAAGAATAAATCACATACTATGCTCAATGAACACGGATGATTTAATAGTCTTAAAAAATCACATCATTCTCTATTTATCCTGTTCTTCCTTTGCCTCATTAAAAAAAAACAACAAACGTCCACAAATAACACCCAACAAGGGGGTTCAAAGAATCTGTTAGTTTTCTAGATACCAAGATTCTTGAGTTTAATATAAAATTGTCACGTACCCTGAGAAAAGCATCCAAGGAGCCATTCTCCATGTATTCTGTTATGATCATCACTGGTTTACCTAGAATTTTCAGAAAGAAAAACAGAAACCCTTGATGAGCACTGTAGTTAATGAGATAAAAATGGGCTGTGCACAATTTTCCTGCCAAGACACCTGTCTTGTGCGATCTAATTTAATTAAAACAAGCCAAGCTTATGCCTCAGCTGTGGGGAAGTAGGAATGAAATATTAAAAAGACAAGTAGGTTTAAATTCCATCTGGAAGCTTAACCCTTTGGGTGGCTTGTTGACAAGGTCTTTAACTAAAGTGGCCTCTGGAATCCAGGGAGCACATGAATGGATAATTGCTCTCTCAAGCAAAAGGGGAAGAAGATAAATGAGCAGGCCCATTTAAAGGCGGAAAAAAAATCTTTGGGGTAATTAATTTATTTTGTCCCCAGAAGAGCCACGTGTGCGATGCTAAAGGTAGCAAAGGACAGGGAAACTTTACTTATCCAGAGAAACCCAAGTTCCAGGAAGCAGTAGCTACGTTGGATATTTTGTTGACACATCTTAAAGCTCAAGTGTGCATGATATTAAAACTTCTTCTCCCATCTTACTCAGATTAGGGGTTGTAGTCTTTCTTTTCCCATTTTCTTTCCATAAATAAATTTATTCTATTTGCTTCCTTAAGGCACCTACTTCAGCAGCAACAATAAAGTCACAGAAAAGGTTAAATACATTATTTTGTCCTAAACAGCAGTTTTAATTCAATAGTAGATTCTTGTTCCTCTCACCCCACCTTTTTTTTTTTTTTGGTAAAGAAATCAAACTGATTTTAAGGTTGGGGGATGTAGGGGAGGGAAACACCACTTTTATTTCACTTTGGTTTTCTTTCTGGCCCATAAGAAATAAGAACCATTCTTTGTTTCTTAATTACTGGCAATGGAGTCAAGGCCTAAAATGCCTTTTTTCTAAAGGGGATTTGTGGGAGATCAGTGGGGCTGGGGCTGGGGTATAAATCCTCCATGATCTACTAAGGGAAGGCAGAGTTAAGAGAATATAAAAGATTTCCTGGGAGAAAAATAAAGCATTAGTTTGATAATAAATTAAAGATATTTACCCTTTCATTGCTGTACCTGTGGACTGTTTGGACTTAGGGAAAATTAGCTGGGACATGTCACTGCTGAAAAGCACTCCCAATTATTCTAAATGAATACATTTCCCACCCAGAACCCCGATCAAGATAGACTCTCACGATGTAGAGAAAAGTAGAAATGCCTTTGTTTTCGAGGCAAAACTTCAGAAGAGCAGAAATTTTTAATTTCCACAAAGTCTCATTTGTTGAATGCAGTGTTTTGATTGTGTTTTTGGTGTCTAGTCTAAGAAATCTTTCCAAAGCAAAAATTTTGGGTTAGAAACCAATACACTATGGAGATGTAATTTTCAAGCGATGAAGGCAAGCTGGCAGGAAAAGCAGGAATGTTGGTATGGAGACCAAAGGATGAGTCACCATCACCTCCAGTCTTTCCCCTTGGCTGTGAGGAGGGTCCCTGCACACCCCTCCATCCTCCATCAACACAGGAAACCACTGTTTGCTCTTACATTCATTTACCCTCTACATCTGTGACCACAGTCTTTGGACAGAACACATGCGTCTCAATGAGTTTTAATTAACCCACCTCCATCAAAAGATACTTTGTCAACTAATGAGAAAGGGTGACTCTTGGCGGTGTCATTAACACCTACTTCCATTTCACCAGACCCTCTGGAGTTGCGGAGACAGAGGGGAAGACTCAACAGACAGCGGGGAGGAGAGAGAATTTATAGTCTCCCCATCAATTTTCAAAGTTACTCAAGTAACTGCTGGTAATGAATTCACACTCTTCCAGTCCACCTTTTCACCCTCACACCTCCTGAGTCTGACTACTGGCACCATCTTCACGATTTCTCTACATTCCTTTTTCTGTTTATTAACAGTATCCATTTGTCAGCACTTTATGAGCTCTACGAGAGAAATAAAGACGAATATCTCCCTAAGCAGAGGGGCTTATAACGAGAGCCCACGTGGGGCACATGGATGGAGGCGGGGTCCCCCATGGACAGGCAGGGAGCGGGAGCACTGGGGGAAGGGGGACAGCTCCTCTGGTGGAAATTTTAAATCATTTGAATTCAGTGACAACTGCATTATGCAAATGCACGCAGTCGTTTATAACAGTTACAGCTGTAATAGCTGTGGGTTTTAGAGGCATGGGGGTGGGGGGGTGGGGAGGGGACTTTAACACAAAGATCCCCTGTTTCTTCTCTTTTCTACAGAGGTGCTGTGAAAATCACTGTCTGTGGCAGGAAAAACACCCCAAGCTGAACAGAGCCTCCTTTTGAGAGGCTGGACCTGCAGAAGTATTTAAACGGAATGTTATCTTTTAATTAAAGTAGTGAAGGACCCTGGGCAGCCCTGAAGGCCACAGGCAACAGAAAAATATCCTGTCTGTGAAAGTAATCTTAAAAAGCAAATAGAGGTATTCTATTCTAATTATAGCCTTCACCTTAGGTGGAAAATTATATGTCCTTTGCACCAAGATTCCTTTCTGAAGGATTCTGAAGATGGGGAAAGATGTACTTCCTAAGATAAAGGCACCAGTTAACACTTAAAGAGTTGTGTTGTTTTTTTTGTTGTTGTTGTTTTTGCCAACCATTACATTAAACACACTGGACAACGCATCCAAAATAACCTCAGAAGGCAAGTTTTATTTTTCTATTTTATAGATGAGGAAACTGAAAGATGGATCAAGAAGTCAAGGCCACATGCTTGAGTAGCAGTTAGTGCTGCTAGGCAAGTCTTTGGCCACCAGGCCAAGCATCCTCAAAAGTGTGGTCTCAGGAACTATGGTTGTGACTCACATTTGAGCTTAGAAGTTCTAATGCCTGAACTTCACCCGACTTGCTGAATCAAACTTCTGAGGACAAGGTTTGGGAAACCTTTATGAAGTTTCTCAGAATCTGATGTATGTTTAAGTTTGAGGACCTCTGAACTAGTGTATACATTCAGATTTATGAACTTCCTTCATTTTCTCTTCTCATTTTGTACCCTTGTAACCCACTTTCCCTCTGGCCCAGACCTAATATAACCAAAGTTGACTCTAACCATCCCCGCTTCCCTTCGCTCACTGGATCAGCCACTGCACACATTGATTGAGGATGCTTCCAGCAGGCACCTTGAATCAGAGGCCTGTTGGCCTTCCTGGAGACATAGCCCCAGGCTGACAAGATCCTTGACATATAGTCACTGCAGCAGGTACTATGGCTCCTGGAACACAGCCACCTTCAGTAATGACCACTTCAGCTGCACTGTCCATGTGGCAATTTATGAGTTGGTCTTCGCCAGTCTTACGTTTGCTTTGCAAACTACATCTGTTGAGCCACGCTGTATTTTAACTGAAGCGTGGTTCACAGGCTCAGCGAATGCTAATGGACTAAAAATGGAAAGTTCAACCAGGTGTTACCATAAATAGGTGCTGAACTGAAACAACCATAAATCAGACAGAACAGACAAGCAAATCCCCCAATATAATAAAGATTCCCAAGATCCACTCACTGCCTATAGACTGAAGCTTCAAGCACAAGGTGTGGCGAGGTTTGTTGTGTTTTATATAAAAAGTAGTTAAAATGCATTTCGCTTACCATCTGCTTGCACCTATCCTGTGACAATCAGTTTGGTCTAGCAAAGATTTGAAAGATGGCAAGGCATAACACAAATCTGCAATATTAATTTCCCTAAAATCTCACACAAGCTGCCTTGGAAAGAGGGTATCAGCCTAAACCATAGACCCATTTAGAGCTGACTGTAAGATTAATGACTTGTCCTGCACTGATTTCCTCCCATTAGCAATCAGTGGGCCTGCTCCATCTGTCATTTCCCTGGAAAGAAAATGTGTGTTTAATTTGCCAGTAACTTCTAACTTGGCTTTATAAAGGGAGTGACCCACATACATTTGGTGACGACGCCTTCCAAGTGAATTATATTCGGGTGGTCAAACTGTCCCATGATGCTGGCCTCACTCAGAAAGTCTCTCCTCTGTTTGTCTGTGTAACCAGCTTTCAGCGTCTTAATGGCCACACAGATCTCTCTCTTGCCAGGCACTTTGAGGCGCCCACTGCAGACTTCACCAAATTCACCTTTGGGAGAGAAAAAGAATTGACTACAGACCAGAAACACATTCAGGATGGAAGAGTAATAGCTAACAATTGTCGAGTGCTAATTATATCCCCGGCACCATGCTTAGATTATACATACCGTAGATCAAGGAACTTCCATGTACACATAATTTTCATAGATATTCTACATGTACATACAATATGCTCATACACATTTACATAATCACACATGGGTATTTAACATCCACAAAGAAAACAGGCTCATTAGACAGACACTCAGACTTACCAACTCCTATGACTTTTTCGATCTTAATGCAGGATGCATCGATTTCTTTGGCAAATTCTCGAACTGCTTGGTTGGGATCTTCATATGTAAAGGGGTCCACGTACGTTCTTACACCTAAGTGATAAACATATGATATAGTGACTGAACACTTCCCAGGAACCATTGATAAACTGAAGTTGTCTCAGTCTAAAATACTTAGCACAGGAAAACTTTTCTTAGCATGAGAAAAATCCTTAGCATAGCCATACGAAAATGTTTAAACTCTTACTCTGGTTTTCATTAGTGGGTAAACAAAGAATTGCTAGCTACTTAAGAGTCCACAGCTCCATTGGCTTCCTGGAATGTCTTCACACTTCAAGGACAAATTTTTTAAAACAACCTATCCCGTGGAGAAAAGGAGTCCATAAGGAAAGTTAGAATGTGTAAGCTGAATAGTGTTGCTCCAATCAGTTCTTCATGTCCTACTCACCTTCTCTAACTATTTTCCTTTAGGGAAGATAACAGGAACTTTCTTTCTCGATTGCAGGTAGTTACGTGATGCCACCTTTTGCCCAGTATCTGAACCAATTAAATATATGACCAGCAATTAACAAACTAAAATTGAACTTAGGCATCAAATACTGGTGATGGAAAGAGAGCTAACTCTGGATGGTGAGCACATAACGACATGTATAGAACATGTCATGTAGAATTGTATACCTGGAACCTATGTAATTTTTACCAACCAACGTCACCCCAATAAATTAAACAATTAAAAAGAAAAAAAGAAAAGATACTGTAAACCTAGGTTACAGTATCTAAAAGGAAGACTACCAGCTAGTTGATTTGAGAATATGGTCTTGGGATTGGATCTGCACTTTTATGCTGGTTGGAGAAGAAAGTGCTGTACGTAAAGACATTGGAATTCACCCAGAAGTTTCAGTGGGAGAAAAAGTGGCCGAATAGTGACTGGTTTGAACACCACAGAGTGCAATTTAGCCATACCCCATAATAACTTGCAAACTAAATTCAGAATCTGAGCTCTGGAGCAACCTAGAGATGCATTAATAGCATATTTTCCTGTGATCAGACAATACTTTTGTCTAAAATTGTTAAGACCAAAAATTGTGGGCCATTCATCTTATACATAGGAGTAACCTGCGTATTGATTTCTTAATGTTGGGTTAGAAAAGTAGGGATCGTCTTATATGGTCAGGGGTCTTATACAGGGAAAAAATACAGTAATTATTAGGAACTTTCTACTGGTATTAGAACCTCTCCTTTTGGGGGGCTTTGGGAAACCGAAAGGGTATAATATAGGACACTGGTTGGACAATCCCTCTGATTTTTCAGGCCTGTGAGTCTTGCTCCTTATCTCAAAAAAATAACACTTTTGTTAAAAAAATATATGCCACATGCAAATTAAAAGGTATGGTTTTAGAATGGAAAAAGACGAAAAAATAAAAAAGTTGTCAGACATTCCATATCCTTCACTCCTTTACATGTTCTAGCCAAGAAAAATCTTTCTCAAGGGTATTCTTCCTACCCTTTGGAACATAAAAATAACAAGAATCCACTAAAGAAATATTGATACTCCTGAATCCTATAGCACATATTCTTTAGATTTTAGCAATTACTGATCAATTCCTTATTCTTTCTCCTCCCCCAAATTTACCTTTTATAATTAAGAAAAATTGTTACCTGTTAAATCTTGCCACCCAGCTACAGAAATTAAAAAGCTGCTCTAATGCCTTTTCAGGGTGGAGGATAAAAGAAGGGGGGAAAAAGAATCTAAAGGAATATCCCCCAACCCTCATCTTTATTCTCACTTTCAAAAATCCCCAATCACCTATTTCACTTTAATACTCTAAGCTATTATCTGGATCATTTCATGAAAGGAATATAATATGAACAACCACATGAATATCATTTATACATTTTAAAACTGAACATAGGAAACATACTCTTGAAATGTCTAACCCCATTTTTTGTACCTTGATTCAAATGTTTCTCTTCATCTGCTTCTTGTTTGGCTTTACTGTATTTACTCCGTCTATTAAAATAAAAATAAAAAAAAGAAAAGAAATAAAATTATTTTTAAAAGATAAAAGCTGTATTTTTTATGCAACCATATTTAAGTCAGGTACATCTACTATGCACATTTCACAGATGAAAAAACTAGGTTTAAGAGAGGTGAACTAACAAGATGAACAGCTGCCATCTTGGTTGTGAATAATAGTTTCAAACATAAGCAGTTGAGTGCAGTCTCTGCTCTTAACCACTGTATTAAACTGAGGGGATAAAGCAAATTATCTCATAATGTCATTATAATTTCAAATCCCCAGCAGAAATTTATATTATTGAAGATAGATGATAAATTGATTGGCTAGTTTCCCCATATGCACTCTGAATTAAAATAAGTTTCCATGGGTCAATTTTGCATAAATCAAAGAGCAATAATGTTCAATACATGATAGGTTAACACATTATCATAATATATGATATTCTTAAATAATAGTTTTGGGGCTCTTGGTTTCAGCTGTTGCATACAAAATCCTCAATAATTAATGAAAATTTCAAAGGAAAAAATTTGCACTGTATTGGATTACTACATTCCTTAAGAGTTTATAGAAAACTTGCAAGAGTAAAAATGAGAAGTTTCCATTTGTTGTCCAATTCTCTTTCCAAAGAATGGTGTATGGTTTTATAGTTGGCATTCTGCTCTAAACGTCCTCTAGGCATGAGATCTGGCTTTGCTATAAAGTCATGGGAATCAGAAATCTTGACTATATACAAATCTGGAATCAGTAATCTTGATATATTTTAGCTATGTGGGTATGTGTATGTGTATGTATCTCTATCACTTAAATCAGAGGTCCCCAGCCTTTTTGGAACCAAGGACTGGTTTCACAGAAGACAATTTTTCCATAGATGGGGGGGATGGTTTCGGGATAATTCAAGCTCATTATGTCTATTGTGCACTTTATTTCTATTATTATTACACTGTAATATATAATGAATAATAATACAGCTCACCATAATGCAGAATCACTCACTGATAGGGTTTTGATATAAGTCTACAAGCAATGGATGTATTATGATCTCTGTGCAGTCAAACCTCTCTGCTAATGTTCGTCTGTATTTGCAGCCGCTCCCCAGCACTAGCGTCACCGCCTCATCTCCACCTCAGATCATCAGGCATTAGATTCTCATAAGCAGCTCGCAACCTAGATCCTTCGCATGCACAGTGCACAATAGGGTTTGCGCTCCCATGAGAATCTAATGCCACCGCTGATCTGACAGGAGGTGGAGCTCAGGCAGTCATGTGAGTGATGGGGAGTGGCTATAAATACAGATAAAGCTTCCTCACTCCCCTGCCACTCACTTCCTGCTGTGCTGCCCAGTATCAGTCTGTGGCCAGGGAGTTTGGGGACCCCTGGCTTAAATGAATCGGAAATCAACTTAGTTGATATTCCAGTTTTCTCAAGTTTGGAAAGATGAGACCAAATTAGTGAATAAAATATGTTCACGTCTGTTTCTATCAAAAATGCTAAGTTGAACTGTGGTTTATATTCATCTAATATTTCCTCAGAGCTTTAGAGACAAGGTAAGTCAAGACTCTTACATATGAGGACACTGAGGCTCTGAGGTGCCCAAAGACTCCCTGACGGCCACCGTGCGTCTCGGCAGTGTGGTCCTGTCACTGAAGGGAGGACGATCGTGTTAAAGAGAGAACAACGGAGAACCCAAAGGAGCCAGGCAGTGCAAGGAGAGGGGCAGCCCCATCCTGGCCACACGTTCCCAGCTTCTCCCCCACACTCCTCCCCTCATAGCAGCCATGCAGCAACCAGCACCACATCCAGACGCTCAGAGCCTCCAGATGTGCCTCGTGTGTGTAATTCCCTTACAAATAATAATACCTTGCACTTTTACACTGCATTTAACTTTTCAAAGTGCTCTCATCACATATATGATTTCCTCCTCTAACTGTTTGCAAAGCAGGAACCAGCTTAGTAAACAAGAGCCCCCGTTACTAGAGTCAACAGCAAAGTGGGTCTAATTCAGTCCCAAATAATAGCCTGCCTTCTTCCTTTGCGTTTAACTCTTTGAACACTCTTCACGTCTGTTAATGAGTTGCACCTTCAAAACCACCCTGGGAAAGCAATCAGGCAGACAGACACACTGCTTACACAAGGGCATGGAGGCAGTGGGCAGGAGATCCACCCACAAGCCTCTCAGTGAGCACAGGAGTGTGTTTGCCCTGACCTGCTCACACTGTACATGTCTCTCATGGTGGAGGTGAAGTTATCCGATGATAAGAGAGTTTAGTATAAGTCATTTTTTATTTTCTATCAGTAAATCCACTTAAACTGTATTCCATTGCTTTTAAAACATATTGCTTCATCGAAGATCCTAAACAGGTTTAAATACCCTGAAACCAAACACTTCTATGAAAGATATACTCTCCCCAATTTTCCCACCTCTTTCCCCTTTAAAAGAAAATATAAGTGTTAGGTCAGAGACCACAAAAACAGCATTTTATGCCTGGAAACGCGTGCCTAGGTCCCAAGGGTGTGATAGGGTCCAGCCAGCCTGAGATGGTATCTTATCAGAGCTTCTAAAAGCATTATCTAAAATTACAAGTATATCTTTTAAAACACTTTAGATTTCCAATACTGATTTGAATTTCTTTCCTTTAAAGAAGAAAAAGAAGAAGAAAAAATAACAACACATAGAATAGGAGAGCTTTGGAACCAACTTTAAATTGTCAGTGAGTTTGTCAAAACCTCTGATATCTGCCAATAGAAACAATGGCCTCAAGCTGCCCACAAGCATGGTTATCTGTTTTACATCAAGTGCATTCATTAAATATGTGCAAAGCCAGAGGAAATGCAAAATGGCAAGGGCCATTAATTATAAGGCTGCCATGCCCAGCTCCTCCTCAGACTGCTAAACATAAGGGAGGAATGAAATTAGAGGTGAAGGTGTATCTTTAAGGAAATGTCTTTACTTTGGAGTGTGACCTGGAGGAAAGGACCCTAAAAGTACCGGGAATGTTGAACTAGAAATACAAGAGTTACTGTTCAAAGGCTAATTGTAGCCTATTAGCTTTGTAATAATACCTTGCGAACTAAAATGCTGGAGTCCCACTCTACCTGTGTCACCTGGTGACCCTTTCTCCTGGTCTCAGGGTAGGACAATGTGCCCATTATTGTCCCAAGAAAGGAAGCCCATTGAAGCATATCATTGGGTCAGCCAGCCTAGAGGGAACCGCAAAGCCCACAGAAGCGTTCACTGCAAACTGACCTCGGAGACAGATCACCAGGATGGCAGAAGGATATCTTTGTTGAGGATTTTCTAATCATTGAGATGTGGGCAAGCTGATTAAAAAAGGTGAAGGAGGGGAGTGCTTGGCTAGGGAATGCTCCAGAAGGAAACATGGACCCTTTCAATTGGGGGAGTCAGCTAATAGGGTCTTCTCCCCAGGTGAAACTTTGAAAGAGTGTGAGCTAAGCCCTCCCCTCTGTCAAAGGAAGGGGTAAAAAGGATATTAACAGGCATTGTGGAGGAACAGCATGAGCCCCCAGAGCTGCCCGCCACCCTCAATAATGTGTTGTGCCTGACACCCCGACTATTCAATAAAACAAGGAAACAATGAAGGGGTGGGGGCGGGGCAGGGGCCCAGCATAAACCCCTGCCTTTATTAAAATACTAACTTCCCTGACCAAGGAGATGAGTTTGATTGATGTTGTGATTCACTGTTCCAAAACTAATTAGTAAAAGGGACGTGATTTCTGTAGCTAAAGTGCAGATGAAAGAAGAGAAGGCAGGGTAATAAGTAGCAGGGCTTCAGGAGGACTCTTTCCAGTGATCAGCAGCATCGCCCAGAGCAACTCACAGAGACCATCTTTCTTTCTCCCTTTCCTTAAGCTGCCATTGTTCTCACACCCAACGATGTCTAAATGTTCTTTCACAAGCAACATTTTGAAATGGTTGGAACCAAACTGCTCGATTGCACCCACGTTGTTTAGAAATGTTCCCGCAGTACCATCTGCCCCCTAATTGTCTGAATTTACATGACTTCATCAGAGTCGATTTAGGCTACCATTTAAGTGTATTCATTCTTATGCAATCATCACATTCCAATGAGGAGACTGAATGGTAACCATTTCACCATTACGTGCACAGTTAGCTCCAAAGTGAGAAAATCTTTAATCTTCCTGAGAAGACAAAACCAACTTGCAGTGTCTGACTTTATACAAGGCCCTAGACTTGCACATCAATTCACAGATGACAAATGTTACCTACATCACTGAAGAGACTTTTAAAATTTTGGTCCAAGAGAAGTATCAATGTCAGTTTTTCATGTGGGTCAAATTTTCAGTTAAGAAGACATTAAAATAATCAATGTATGCCATTATTGGAGAGATGGATTCCTGTCTGGATCAGGCAACTAACTAGCAGTGTGACCTTGGTTTAGTTCATGGTTTACCCTCCTCTCCAGTTCTGAAGTTCTTAATATAGAAGACGCCAGTGTTAGAACTATGCAATTTCCTAAACCAGAGCTGTAGACACTATTTTTTTCTCTAAATCAATTCACTTCTTTTTGGTCATTTAGGTAAAAGGGCTACTTTATAAAGGGAAATGCAGTGTCACTAGCATCTTTAGAAGGTCATTAGCACAGTAACCTGTGCATGGTTATCAGGTAATGCTTGTCTCTGACCACCACGCTATCTTTTAGAAAAGAGAGAGCCATCTTGTATGCCAGTTCTTTCTTAGAAGTGTTTTTCATACTTCAACAATAAAGCACTATTTGGAGAAGACACTCTAGCCTAAAGCAACCCAAATTAATACTATTTGGGATGCGTCGGGAGGTAACCAAATGAAATCATTAATACAAGGTGGTGGCCAGGGTCAGAGAAATTTAACACATTTAATCATCAGTCCTGGAGAATATGATCTCATCATTGCATTTTATGATGATGTTAATAGTCCCTTCAAAAATCACTTGAAAAAGCAACAAAGTGGTAACCGGTATAGCTTACTAGGTAGAGCTTACTAATACGTAGACCCAGAAGAACATGGGAAAATGATCCTGTGCTAAGAGAAGGTACATAGTGGTTTGGGATAAAATTTCTAGGGACGGCATCACATAGGTACAAGAATTGCTTTACTCTAAACAGCCCAGTTAGCAAGTACAACTGTGTTCTCTGGAAAGCTGACAGAATTTTTAAATTATAACTCGGCTGATAAGGAAGACACTGATCTAAGATGCCTATAAAAAAATGTAAGTTAATTTATGTAACATAATGTGGGTGGTAAACACATACAGTATAACTAAGTCAATGAATTTTGTATGACATGTCATTTTAAGTATATAAATAAAGTTTATAAACTTTGCAGTTAGGCTCTTTCACTGAGATCCGTAAATGTTTACACATCCAAGTTGGCCAACAGAAAAAAGTGGATCTTTCCATTGAAAACAACTGAAGATTACGCTGGCTTCTCTAAAGTTCAGACTTCTTAGTATAAAATAAATGTAATGAAATAAATGACATAATGACTATAAAGAATCTAGCCAGATACCAGCTGTGAGCTTGACACTGCTTCCTCTTTCTGAAGCAACAAATTAGCACCAAGTAGACCTCTTCTTTGATGTAATCAGAAGGACTGAAACATTTCTCATTGTGGGGGTTCCTGTCAATACACCTCTTAAAAATCTCACAAGGGTTCTGGTGGAGGAAGAATCAGCCTATAGGGGCTCTGTCTCTAGCATCCGTACTACCATCAACATTCTGTGGTCCTAAGAAGAGAGACGTGGGCTCAACACTTGGTTGCTTTCCCAAACTGCTGGTAGCAGCGTGGTAAGGTGACTTCGGGGGTACCATTTATCCATTTTCATTCATAGCATGGGCCAGACTTTGATCTCTGTACTACCTGTCTCCTCTCTTCACCTGTTCTTGTCCCATGTGAACATCTACTGCTGCACATGGCAGAGCACGTGGCCTGCATATGCAGGAGAAGCAGCTCAGTGGGCACATTGGCTGTGGCAAAGCTTGTCAGCTACCTGGCCTCAGGTGGCCTTTCCCATGACAGCTTTATGGCCCAACACTAAAGCAGAATCAATAGGAGGGCAAAGAGTTGACATTTCATTTTCTACAAAGTGATCCATCGAGGGCCAGTCACCAAGCAGTGTTTATCAGCCTTGGGAAGTGACTTTTTCTTTTTTTTTTTTAATGGGGAAGAAGGGACAGGAATCATCACTGGGTAACTTGACAGGCTCAGTGTTCTATGGTGGGGGCTCATAATGGGAAGTTCAATGCATCCTGCTGTCAATCCTGCCTTATGTAATGAAGTGATCAATAAAATCAGGAGGAAAATTAAGCTGTCAAATTTGCAATGCTATTTTTTAGAACTACAGCTTTTAATAAACTTGTCTTTCTGCATTACATATTCCTTTCCTTTTGTCAAAGCAGAACATGCAGGAGAAACTCATAATGAGGTGACTTATTTCTAATTATGCCAGTTTGACTGCGAGATTCAGGGCAACTTAAAAAAGGTAAATCATCTAAAGGAAAGCTGAACTGCAACTAAAGACTGCTTCCAGCCAATATCGAAGAGCAAGTCGAGATTCGCGATGAGACTCACCTGCAAACAGGTGATATCTCACATGGTTCTGCGCTCCACATGGTGCTAAATTTCAGCCAAATGTTTTTTGAGGTGAAGGTAATTAATAGCCTTTTCTATTTTTAGACATTTAAACATCTATATTTTCTGATAACAAAAGTTATTTATAAGCATTGTAAAATTTTCAAATGGCAGCAATGTGTGATAATGAAAGCAAAGCCCATGTAATTGCTGTATGCACTCCCATCCCATTCCCTACCCATCATCAAATGAACATATATTAATGTATACCAGTTCCTTGTGTATTTATGTGCTTGGCAGGTGTACACACACAAAACCAAATGCAGTGGACAAGGAAAAGATCCACTTTGATTAACTTCCACAATCAACGCCAGGGAAAAAACTAACACTGGGGATTCAAATTCCAAAGGCCGAGGTAGTGCATTACATAGGACAGAGCAGGCATGTCTACATGTATGTTTGGATGTGTGGATCACAGCTACAAGCATGAGAGTTTCTGGTACATTTACTCTCCTTTATGCTGTTCTAAGCAGACACATCTAGTTGTAGATTTTGTACCAAAAAGAACTGACATGATGACAAATGTAGGTGGCCCATACACAATGAGCTCTTCCACATCATACCATGTTAGAGTGACCATAACTGATCTCTATATGATAGGACATTTGGAGAGTGAGGGTAGAGACATGATATTAATAAATACATGTGACAACCAAATCCAGGCAAAGTAAGGTATATGGTCATTACCCTAATTATAATGTGTCACACAGTGAGGGAAAGGCAAGGTGGCTTGCCCAGTCCGGTGGAAAACCCAGAGGCATTTTTGTGACATCAGCAAGGTCACTAACAGGAGAAGCAGAGAAACACCAGGCGACAGTGACCTGAGAGCCAATCATGGCTGCTGGGGTTCCTGTTCCTTAACATGAAAACACTGATATTTAAGGGGATCATTTTGATATCCCCAAATTCTGCTTTTTTTTGACTCACATGCAACAAAAAAGGCCGACATGTGGGCACAGAATGAAGAATAGCAGCTCTGCCCTTCCCACGCCCAGGCCTCCGGAGGCTCCAAGCTGGGTTAAGAAGCAGATGGAAGCCACAACAATAAGAAAAATTAGTTCAAATGACTATGTTGCCCAACCTTTTTTCTATTTCTCTCTTTCTTTTCTAGGTTGTTTTTCTAGTATCACGTTAGATTGTAAACTCAGACAGAATAAGCAAGCTGGTTTTAGATTTATTTCCAAGAACAATATCCACCAAATACTCAATAGATATTCTCTAAAAGTGTAGACAGCTTTTCCTCATGGAGAACTGAACGTAGTCCCATTGGTTTGCTTTGGTTACTATTAGGAACTGGTATTATGTCGAAGCACCTACTGTGTGCCAAGTGATTTACTTGGCCTACCAAAACTCTCCTGCCAAAAACTCCTTGAGGCAGATATTATGATCCTCATTTCATAAATAGGAAACAAAGATATAAACAGGTTAAGTAACATAGCTGGCAAATGGCAAAGCTCAGATTGTGGGCCCACGATTTATACGGCTTGTTTTTAAACTTTGGCAGTAAGTCCAAGCTTATGAGACATATAAATGTAACACCTTACAGCTTAGAGTATCTAGAAAGCTCCCCTTGGCTTGCTTTTCAGCTTGGTTTCCTGGAATTAGTCAGGTCTTTCCAGACTGAGTTGTGAGAGCCGCCACCGGGGGTTCCATTGGCAGTTCCAGGAGGAGTGTGGGGAGATCAAAGCAAAGAGAAAGGGGCTCGCGATGCAAATGCCGTGTTTATAATGCTAATGAAAAAGGCTGAGCTTTGTGAGGAGGAGACAAAAAGCTCCCTCATAAAAACTGGGAAGAGGGGGGTGGTGCAAAGAGTGTCTTAAGTGCTTACCTCCTGCTGATGACAAAAGCAGCGATGAGAATGACCACTAGCACCACGCTGCCTGAGACGGAGACCAGAAGGACGGTGGAGTTGGCCCCGTCACCAATGATCCGGGAAGGCACTGACAAAGACAGTTACACAGGGATCACCTTTGGGAAGGGCCCAAGAGCTGCCACTACTGACTGGGTCACCAGTTTCAACTTTCTGACGCCATTCAGCATGCTCACAGCCTCTTGGCCCTTCGTTAAATATTCATGCAACAGCATTTTCTAAGACAGGCGTCACGAGACAAAGGCATTCTTTTTATAACTGTCTGAAGAAGTTCAACCAGAAGATTCTTATTAAATCCTACGGTAAACATTACCGATGACTGGTTTTCCCTTCTTTCCTTTTATTTACTCTCAGCTCCCCACACCTACATAACAATCTGGTGCATTCCTTAATGAAAAAAAAGACACTAGAAATTTCAGAAAGGACAACAGTTCCTCTCCCTCTTGTCCCTACCAAATCTACCAAAAGCCCACCCAGCTCAAAAGCCACTTCCTCTTTGAAGCCTTCCAGGATAATCCCAAAGATGTCAAACTTCATTAGATTCAATTTTGGAGTGAGTATTTTCTTTTCAGCTTTGTTTTGCTTTCTAATTCTGATTTTATTGAATAATCTGTGAATAAAATTATTACTAGAACTGATGTTGAAAATTCTGTTCCACTATAGCCTTATCAAGTAGGCTCAATGTGGGTTTGCTAATTATGGAGTTGGATACCGTATTTTCCGGCGTATAAGACGACCGGGCGTATAAGACGACCCCCTAATTTTACAGTTAAAACATAGGGTTAGGCCTATATTCGCAGTATAAGACTACCCCCCACTTCCGAGGCTGTAGTCTTATACAGCGAATATAGGCCTAAACCTATGTTTTAACTGTAAAATTAGGGGGTCGTCTTATACGCCGGAAAATATGGTAGATCTTTGTAACTTACTCACTGACGACCACGTCCTTTGTTAACATTTTTGATTCAGCCAACCAGTTGGTCCAACTCACAATGTTGAAGGAGCTGATACAATTGTCCAAAGGGGCTTTAAAAACAACTGGTCTGACTTGATTTTAAAATATTCCTTGAAATAAACAGTAAAGGAAAAACAAAAACAAAAAACTGACCCCTCTTTAATTCTCCCAAGAACCAACTCCTTATCTTAACGTAAGATAGTTGCACAACTCTCAATTGGTTTAGCAATCCCAGTTTTCAGGGTTTATAGAATGCTGAGAATAAGGGGAAAATGGATGACATTGTTCTTTCTCTTTTTTAGGCACCATTTTCCCATCACATGAAAAGATATGGGAAAAGGTTTTCTCTAAACAGCGTAGTTTTCTAAGTTACAGACAGGGGCCGCCTAGTTTGGGCTTCATTATAACGGAGCTCGCTCTGGCTGCTGGAAATAGCCTCAGAACGTGTTAGTTACCTGTGTTGGTGGTGACCTCCAGAGGCTCGCTGAAGTCTCCGTAGCCAGCTGCTGTCCTGGCCCGGACGTGGAAAACATAGGATGTCAGAGGGTTCAGACCTTTGATATCTGTGTTCCTGGCAGCCGTCCGCACAATCCGATAGCTTCGCTCATTCTGATCCTACATGACGGGAAGACACAACGGGGGGAGATGGCAACACGCGTCTTTCTCCGCTTATCTAGGTACAATATTACAGGGGCCAAGCTAGTCTGCTTAGAAGTGGAAAAGAAAACGGAGATGGGTAAATTTTCTAAAGTCTATATTCTCTTCAATGCTAGAAGTGCTACGGTCACTTATTAGAGGCTGAAAGAAATGAAGACTTCGCGTTCGAGGGGAGTGCCCCCCCCCCAAATCCCAGAATTTATTTGGAAAACATTGTGATTTATTCTTACATATTTAAACTTCAGTCACCGTCAAAGTGCTCTCTGTTTGATGAAAAATACCCATTGAGGTGCTTTTTCCACTACTCAAAATAGTTTTGAACTTCTCGATTTTGATGCTTCTTAGTGCTTTTACTGTTTTGTGTTTCACTTCTTCCACATCAGCAAAGCATTTCCCTTTGAGGACGTTTTTATTCAGGGAAACAAACAAACAAAAATAAAGAAGTCGCTGGTGGTGAGATCAGGTGAATAGGGAGGGTGAAATGGGCAGTGTGTGTGTGTGTGTGTGTGTGGAAGGGAGGGGGGCGGTCATGTCATTTTGGATCAAGATCTGCCAAACACTCAGCACCGTGTGGGCAGGTGCGTTGTCAGGCTGCATGTTGTTTATGTAAATCACTCATTATGAAATGGGCAAATGTGTTGAAAGAGACTCCAAAAAATTCACCTAAACTGAGCGTAGCCTCTCACAACACCACCAGCTGGTACACGGATGCAGATGGGTTCCTAGAACACTCGCCTAGCGGGGGAAGCCTATATTGAAAGGGTCCTGCTCTTCAGAAGATAATTCCGGGTTTTTTGGTCCCCTCTCGTATGATCATTGTTAACACTGAGAATATCCAGATCTCTACTCATTGTCTTCTTTGAGGAGAACATTAGATTATGGTTGGTGGCTTTTCTCACTCCACGCCCAGCAGTTCAACAGAAATAGAAACTCCCTTGTCTTTTTCTACTTTCTGTCTAGAAAATGTCAAAAAATGCTATAACCTGGTTTCAAAGAAAAAAAATATCCTGTCCCTTTTCTGCCTTTAATAAGAAAGCTAGTAAGTAATTATCTTTAAAAAGAAAGAAAAGGCAATTGCTCATTTTTTAGAAAACCTTGAATGCAAATAGCTCTCTTCAGAATTCTGTCCTTTAAGAGAGACAAATTATTTGTAAAAATAATGTTTTTCTATAACTTTAAGGAGCTGAACAATGTAATTATCCTTCCCTGATTTTCTATTACAAGTCATCAAAAGCCACACCTTGATTCTGAATGACAGTGATCTACTTCAACAGATCATTATTTCGACTTTTATGAGTCGCTCTCCTGAGAAGGTTTATGGATTAGGAACTAGCTATCTTGATTTCCATTACTATAAAGAAAAAACATGGTTACATTAGAACACAATGTGTTTTTCTTATTTTTTCAAGATAACCAACTTATTAGATAAAATTCATAACTGGATTTGATCGGGCAGCAAAATGCATTTGACTTTGAAATTCACTCCAGGATTTACAACTGGTCCAAAATGAAAAACATGAAAGGAGGGAGGAAAGGAGAGAAGGGGAATGGAGGGAGAGAGACAGAGAAGGAGGGAGGAAGAAAAAGAGGGGGACATGAAAAAAAGAAAGAAAAGTTAAGAAAAGTGGGGAGTAACCCTGCTTATTCAAGTGATACCTTCTCATAATACTTGACTTCATATTCCAATATCACCCCATTGGGCCGATCTGGTTCCAGCCAAGCCAGAGCAACGCTGTATCTGGTAACTTCTTTAGCTTGGACCAAAGCAATGGATGATGGTGCTATGGGGGGAAGGAAAATAAAAGACAGGTTGCTTTAGGAAAAAAATGTTTTAGTGATATCAGTCAATAATTTTATTTTACTTCCAAGAAGTGTGAAGGGTTGTCTTCTTCCTAATTCCTATCTTGCCATTCCCTAATACACAAGCATACCATATGCCACTTTTGTGGTTCTCTCCAGTATTATTTTGTAGAAGATCAGTCTTAGAAAAGCCTTGTAGATCCACAGGCCTAGAGTATTGCCTCCAGAGCACCTATACCCATTCCTCAGAAAGGCTATAGGTATAGAGAATGCTGTCTGCTTTTGACATTTTGCAAGCCATGAAAGTCTTTGGAAGATTTCCTGATAAGTTCAGTGAAACTGCATCTCACCCTATCTCCAAAGCATTGAGTGTTAACTTATTGGTCTTTAATTTTATACAAGCAGAAGAATTTGCAACTCTTGCAAGAATACTGGAGGGAATGCCATAAGGCAAACAATTTACATACTTCCCAATAAAAATAAAAGCAGTGCTTAATTACAGTGCAAGTTTCCGGTTTGAACACAACCATGCAAATAATGAAGAACACAAATAAAGCAAAGATGGTCTCTCTGGACAGAGAAGGCACGTTGCTACAATTTTACAAGAGCTGAAATATTGCGTTGGCCTGCCGAGTCACAGCCTTTCCTCTTCCATGAAGAAAGAGAAAAGCAGTCAGCCCCCAGCGGCTGTGTTCTGAGAGCTGGAGAGAAAGAAGGAAGACCTCTGAGATTTCTATAAGCCGGCTGCCTAATGCTTGCTTCTCCACTGTGGTGGGCACATCTCCTGACAGCTGTTCTCAAATGCCACCGTGACTGACAACGGTACAAAGGTGCCATCTCCAGGGAGCAGAGGAAGCTGTCACAAACTCTGCAATATTATCTAATGATGCTGCTCTGTAGAATCAGAGATTAGGGGTCTACTTAAATGGAATGCATATTCATTTTTGTTACCAATTTGTGAAAACATCATCAAAGGTCACTGTGGAACAACAAGGTAGCGTTGGGTCTTTCTGCTGCTCTTCAACACACACACACACACACACACACACACACACACACATACACACACACACACACACACACACACACACCCCTGCCAAACCCAGACTCAGAGGGAAAAAGGGGAATAAATAAAAGAAGCTGTCACTAATGATAGAATGAGGCTAGCTTCAAAGCCACTTGACCATATCTGACAGGTAGACTGATGGCAAGGGAGGCATAGACACAGCCCAGTCATACAGGGAATCTTCCAGCAGAGGCCAGTCCAGCCGGAAGCATCTCTTGGAGGTGGTCACTTTACAGACCAGCATCTCTGTTAAAGGTGCTTTGAGACGGTTTCACACATACACTCTTCTCTCTTTCTCTCGCCTCCAAAACAATTCCAGATCAGATCTCAGGCAAAACACAAGTGAAAGATACAGTGAATACACATGTCTTCCATTAAAGGCAACCCCTGGGTTCATAATGCCAAACTGGATGAACACAGAGCTGCATGCAGCAGACATATGGAAGCCACTGAACATCTGAAGAAAACGAAGAACGGAAATGTGCTCATTAGCTGTATTACAGCGCCCCTCCCCCAACACACACACACACACACACACACACACGTGTGTGTGTGCGCACACAGGCTTTTTCTCTTTCTTTACTGGTTGACACAGAGCCATTGCCCAAGAAAATGCAAGGAGTGACTTTCATAAATATAGAGGTAGAAAGGAGGCTAAGAAGGCTGCCTGGCTGTGAAAAGCCATTTCACTCCAGGTAATAAATATATTGCCTAACAGAGCACTTTAGCATACACTCCATAAAAAGAGGTTCTTTAAACTCTGATGTTCAGGATTGGGAAATGAAATAGAAAAGCAAGGCTGTTAGTAAGAAGGCAGGAGAGAGGAAACTCATAGTTATAAGATGACCTTTTTCTCAGCAATGGTTGGGGTCAGATCCTAATAATTGGAAGATATCTCTGGGAAGGATTGCCTGGAGACCCTTGGACTGTCTTGATTAACTAAGACATTTCTCTCCAGCTGGGCCATCACTAAACTGCTGCATGTGGGAAATGAATCTGATGTTCACTGTAGAAGTCGGAGCAGCCGTACTCCTGCGCCCATGCAAATACAGTCCGAGCTCAACCGAAGCACTCCACAAATTTCAGGCAGAGTGAACAACATGACCGTGTCCACTAACAGAACATTTCTAATGCCACCCTAATTGGAAAATTCATATGGTTAAATGTGAAGATACACCAACAGAGTGTACGCTTAGTTGGATGTAGCAAAAATAAAGGAAAGAAAGATTAAAAAGGAATGTAGAGAGGAGGCCGGGATAGCTCATCAGGTTGAGTGTTTGCCTTGCAACTGCAAGGTCTGGGGATCCAATCCCGGCCCCAGTCGTGCAAATCCGTGTGTTGAACTGTGGTGCAACTGGTGACCACTGAGATGGCAGTGAAGGTTCTCGCCTCCCATTGCGGAGGCCCCCAGTTTGGTTCCCTCCCCACATGGCCCTGCATCCATCTATCTGGAATGAAACTATGTCACAACTAATGATGTACAACTATGGAGACTGCCCTGGGACCTCCCTTCTTCTCTCTCTCTCCTTCTCTCAAACAAAATAAATCTTAAAAAAATTTTTAAAGAGGAATGTACAATAAATAGTTCTAATTTACAACAACAACAACAAAATATATATATTGGAAGCTATCACCCTACTGTGTGTGACTGCCTATGGCCCGTCTCCCTAGATGAAGCTTTTGGCAATGGCATTTCTTTTTCTTAGGTTCTATATATTTTTTATTTTATTGTTTTGAGAGAACGTCAGAGAGAGAGAGAGAGAAGAGGGAGAGCCCAGAGCAGTCTCCGTAGTCGTACATCATTAGTTGTGACAAGGTTTCATTCCACACAGGTGGATGTGGGGCTGTGTGGGGTGAACCAGGGCCCTCCCACATGGGAGGTGAGAACCTTTGCTGCCATCTCGGCAGTTACCAGTTGCACAGCAGTTCAGTATCTGGGGTGTGCATGGGCTGGGACTGGGAATCAAACCCCAAACCTCACAATTGAGAGGTAGCATCCCCCTTGGCAATGGCATTTCTCAGTCACTCTTGCTTCTCCATGCCTTGCCAGAAACAGAAATAAGCCAATGTTAGATCTGAAAAGAAACTTTCGCACCGGGCAATTGGGTATTATGCAACATTCCATCTGGGTCTTCCTGAAAACCATCTCTGAGGCCCCCAGCGGTCTATGTCCCCACTTTGGTAAACACTGCTGAATTCTACTCAACTTAGAAATGGTTTCAATTCAGAGTCCCAATACCCCAGGGCTCTGGTCTTTGCTAAGAGAATTAGAAGAGGAGATAAGAGATTAATAAAATAACAGACTGAACCCTTGTCCCAAACATATGGTTCAATGGGAGCTTTGACAAATCATGCCTTAATTCAGAAGAGGGCTTCTAATTTTCAGTGGAATTTTGATCAACATGAAACGATCATGCGGAACAAGCCCTGTTTGCCTCTCACTCCTCTGGTTTACACTCTAAAGCCATGTAGAGACCTGGTTCTTCTGCTTAGACTCATCCACTAAGCACCACAGGAACAAGGCGAACGCGGGAAAGGGCAAGCAAGCTGTACCAAATCATACCCTTGGTAGCACGTTATAAGTATCATTTTATCTTTTCAACTCCTCTTCAACTAAAAAAAAAGATGGGGACGTGTTATAATAGTCTCACAGAGAAGACATTCTTTAATGTCAGCTCAGAGAACCCATTTTCTAGGACTCAAGAGGAAACACTTCCTGCTAACATTCTTTTGGTCCAAGTTCTCCTATGGCAGCCAGGAGAAGTACAAGGTGGGTGTATCCTCCTCATACTGTGTCTTTAGACACACAATGCACCTGCTTTAGAGCCAGAAGAAAAGCCAAAAGGAAGCTGAGGGCTGATGGAAGTATTCTCACTGACAGAAGGAAATGCATTTTAGATCGAAAAGCACTCCTATTTACCCGGACTTCTTTCCTAGAAGAGATGCTTGCTTCGAGGATAGTTTTGTGCTTCTGGACAGAAGCAGGCGTTCTTTAATGGCTAGAATTTTGACATAACAAGTAACTGGTCATGTTGTTTGGCAGAAGTATGGTTAGAAAATGGTGACTGATGTAAAAATCGCAAAGACAAGAACTACTAAAAGGCAGTTGTTGTTTTTATAAGTTTGTGATTTAATTGAATTTAGTTCTTTTTAAAAAAAAAATTTTATTTTATTGTTTTGACAGAGAAAGAGAGAGACAGAGAGAAGGAGGCAGGCCCAGAGCAGTCTCAATAGTTGTAAGTCAACAGTTTTCAATGCGTTTTCCTTCCACACAGGTGGGCAGGGGCTGTGCAGGGTGGGAACTGGGCTGGAGGCCTCGCCCATGGGATAAACACACCCTTGAGCCAGAGGCTGAACCGAGGGGGGTGGGGGTGAGAACCAAACTGGGGGCCTCCCACATGGGAGGCACACCCCATTTCAGCATAATGGGTCCGCATGAGCCAAGACCAAGATTTGATCCTTGGTCCCCAGTGCAGCAAAAGGAGCACTTAATCTGCTGAGCCATCCAGGCTTCCACTTGAATTTAATTCTTAATTTTCAAAGTTTTGAAGCAGAATTTGAATGACTAATAGGTGTCCACACTTGGCTAAATAAAGACAGCAACTGAAACAAGAAGCCAGAATGGAGAGAAATGCATTGTGGATTGCAAAGAACCAGTGAAGGGATTAGAGTAAGGCTGAAGAGTATGGTCAAGATTTTCAGGGACAAACAGAAAGCAGAAGAGGAGAAGAAATGACTGAGCAGAGGTGCACTCCTGCAAATATGACTGGAATGTTCAGGAAATCACTAGCATGCTGATTTTACAAGGGCAGAGGACACACGTAGGACACACGAAAGGAAGTAAAGGTGAAAATAGACTAGATCCACATACTTTAAGTATTCTTCACTTTACTAATTAGTTGGGAATAAGAAATACATTTAGAAAGGATTTTGGGTAAGATTCCTGGCTTGATATTTACTAGTTGCCATTTTGGGCAAGGCACTCAAATTTGCTCATCTCAGTTCTTCCATTCGTAGGACACCTTCCCTTCCAGATATAAGCACGTAAGCTATTAGAATGTACCTCCCATATGGTAGGGCTTCACCTTTCTCATCTCTACATCCCCACTAAGATCATGTCTGGCACATAATGGGTGCTCAAGAAATTTGTCAAGTGAATAAAAGTGAATTAAAGGTCAAAACAGATTGAAAATACTCATCATAGACAGTAAGGTTTTCTAAATATACAGTGTCAGAAGTGAGTCAACTCTCAAACCATTTTTTAAAATCTGTCTGCGTTTCAAGATGACCTTTGGGGGTTTGGTTTCCGCTACTTAGGTTAACTAAGATATTGACAGTTAGGAAGGACCCAAATGATGATTCTAATTATAAATGAACCCTGTGTTCTAAGGGAAATGTGATGCTTCTGAACTTTTTTTGAACACACAGCCTGTACAATGTCATTCAAATGCAAGTTAACATTAAAACCAATTCCCCCTGTACTTGTCCCAGGCAGCGTTGTGAGGCACTGACTGCTCTTTTGGTCCAGGAAGGAATTGACAATCTACTCAGTATTTCTCCTTCATAGTTGGAGGGCATATGCAAATAGTTCTCCTGATTTCCTAACCACAAAGGGGCAGTGATGTTGAGCCACCCCCCACCCTCCAATCAAAATCCTAGATCCAGAAAGAGCTATGAGCATCCCCATTGTTTTATCACTGTGACACCTGAGTTATCTCCAAAGATGCGTTAGTGTCAACAAAGTCAGTCACTGCCAGGGGAAGCCATTAGCTACACACCTATCCCTGACACCCCACCAAAAAAACATCACAGTTAAAGTGTCAGAATAATAAAGAGCCATCTGCAGTCAGGGAATAGGAGGCACAATGAGGAGTGTGGTAAGGACTCTGTCTCCACACACCTATTGAAAACAAAACAAAAAAAAATGGTAGCAAATATTCTTTTCAATGATGGAGCAAAAACTAAAAGGAAAAATTCCCCCAAGCTTGGAGGTTGAATGCTCTGAGCTTTCAACTAGAAAGCCAAGATAATCCCCTTGCCCCCAAATAATTCTGTATTCAAGATTCTACATATCCCCGGGAAAATAGAAATGCTCTCCAAATCAAATCCCCATTTGCTATGTACCTGTGGTTCCATCTGGTTTGAGAGCAGACCACAATGCATCCAGAAGGCACATGTGGGTTTTATCTCTATGTGTGTTTTTGATAAACAGAAACAGCGCAGATTAGGGGCTGGATCATGACTTTCTAACAGTGGTACGTTTCACATCGAAGAATTACAGGAGATGCTTTGATGTCAAACCGAGGTGGTTCCTTTTAAGAAAATGGTAAATTTCACTTTCTTTGGTTCAAAGCTCAGCAGTTCTTGCTCCCCACCGCTCCCTGCCGAGGTGACCGCTGCAATTTTCTTTTATTCACTTCCTCAATGACTTGCCATTAAACACCTACAAGTCATTTTACTGCAGCAGTGTGGCGCTTACTTGTAACACTCCAATAGGAAGGAGAAGAGAAAAAGATATGGAGAAAAGAGGGGGAGGATGGACTCACGACAGACCTGCACGGATGTGCTATAAACCTGTTTTCTTGGGTGCAGCATCACAAGCAATGAATTAAAAACAGTTTGGGGGGACTGAAAGGGAGGGGTACCCAAAACAGATCAACTACATTCCACTACTGGCTCAAATTAGGGGGTCGGAGGGAGGAAGGCAGAAAATAAACAGATGTCAAGAAAGGTCTCCAGCCCGTGGGCAATGAAGAGTGAAAAAAAAAAAATCCTTTATGAAAGTCAAGAAATCTAAAGTGGGGTTGTCAGTGGTGCACAACGCCCAGTGTGTGGAGGAAAAATGACTTCTTAACCACAGCAGGACTCCAGTTCCCTCCTCAGGACCTGAATTTAAAGAGATGATGTTTACTCAAGGGGTCTTTCACTGATGGGAAAAATAAATCCAGTTTATACATCTCTCTGCTTAATACAAATAGCATATTTAAATTTAATTACTTGGAGCTTAAGGTGGTTTTGTTTCCCCTTTCTTTCTCATTTCAACACCACAGCTCTGATTTGCTCTTTATCAAAGGTTTGTGCATTTTAAAATGCTGTCAAGCATCAAAATTAAATGCTTCAGAGCACTAATGATATCCTTGTGATTAAGGGTTTTGCCATCACAGGGATGCTGAGAACGCTGGAGTGAACACTGCTTTCTTCCACATCCCACCAAATGGAGGAACGTGTTTCTATGAGCTTTGTGCTACCCACGGCAGCAAGCAACACTGAGTTAATTTTTTTGTTTTGTTTTCACAATTATCCCTGCAGTATTTTATAGTACTCAACAGTGTACAGAGTGCTGTCATATACCCATGATAACATTTGCATTATGTTCAATGAGCTGGGCTAGCCCTCTGCTATTTGTTAGGTAAAAATCATTAAAAGACTCAAGTCCCATCCATGCTGCTTGGATACATCACTGACCAAAGGACTCAGCTTTGTATCCCATAGCTTCCAGCTGCTAGATCATTAATGAGCACCTAACCACATTTTCTCATAGTCAAGAAGTGACACTGCTTTTAAAACCAAACTATCGGGGAAGCCGGGCTGGCTCAGTGAGTTAAACACTCGCTTTGCAGACCCGGGGTCTGGGGATCGAGTCCTGGCCCCAGTCCATGTAGACCCATATGCTGAACTAGGTTGTGCTTCCCATGTGGGAGACGCCCAGTTTGGTTCAGCCCCCCTGGTTTGGCCCCTAGCTCTCAGGGGCATGCCTCCCATGTGGGAGGCCCGGTACTGGTTCCTGCCCTGTGCAGCCCCGCCCATTTGTGTGGGCAGGAAACCATGTAGAAAAGTGATGACCTACAACTATAGAGACTGCTCAGGGCCCTCCCCTTTCTCTCTGTCTCTTTCTCTGTCAAAAACAATTTAAAAAAATATCAACAAATAAAAGATACAGAAGAGCTCGATTATAGCAAAAATGATATGAAATGATTTGCCATCAACAGAAGGCCTAGAACCAAATTCTTAATTAAAACCTTTGAAAGACTGAATTAAATTGAGTTCATTTATATTTAAATATAGAAATATTAATATTAATTGAGCTTATAGTTAAAATAAATGAGGGACCCATTTTTTTCCCCATAAAGTGATTTCCAAAGTCAGTATATACAAAGTCTATTTTAAACAAATACTATAAAATAAAGCAGGGCACGATGACCCTTCCCAGCAGACCACTTTCCCAGTGATTTTTGGAATCTGACTGTGAAACAAGGATACTTTAAGTGATTCAAGAGTAAGACTTTACAAAGTATTTCCCCGAGACCCATATTTTACTTATTTTTCCTGAGAAATGGCTGGCAGATTAGTTTAGACAAATCCTTTAGAGAGAGCTATTAGCCACATTTTAAAGAACGAAATGCGGCTCTTTTTAGCCATCATGTTAAGTGTTTGCATGGGAAGCTGAAGGTGTTGGGGTTGGGACTGATTTCTGTGGCTAACTGTCCAACGATGCGAGTTCCCCTCCCAGAAAGGGCTGTTTCTGTGCTGGAGCTGCTGAAACCAGGACTACATTTCCCAGATACCATTGCATCTAGGCCAGTTCTGGGCCATAAAATGTGGGTGGAAGTGACTACACCTGTTGTAGACCTGGCACATAGATAGTTCCCTTAGGGTCCTCCATCCTCTCTGCCCCACAGCCTGCCAGCTGGATATTGCTGTTCAGGCTCATGTTGGAAGCTCCCCCCACACCCAATACCACTAATTAGATGCAACATGATCAAGAAATAATTTTCTATGATATTAACCTATTAATAATAACTGACATTTGGGGTTACAACAGGCATCCATTCAGGTAAAGTGGAGCCATTCAGCAAAAAGGAAGCATTTTCAGAGACCACTTTCATACAATAACTAACGAAAACAAAGTAAGCAAAGTAGTCTTATAGAGCACACTGAGCTGTGCTGGGAAGCTGCCTGAATTGCCTTTAGTTTCCCTTCTGGAAACTCCAGCCCCTGGGCATGCGCAGTGAGCAGAGACCCATTCATTAGTGAGATGCTGCTGAGTGCAGCCCTGGGGTCAGCACGGCCAGGAACAGACTGTGCAGTTGTGCACAATCCCAGTCACAGGGCTCCTCACCTGAAAGAATGCCACAGAAGCACACAATTCTGGGCTAAAAGACTCCGCTGAGCTTGTTGTAATGTGAAATGGGCAAAGACAGTGTGCTTCTCAAAATGGGTTGGTTGAGTTTTCTTTGTGGAAAAAAGTTACCGGTAGTTTAGTCTTCATTGCATAGTGAACAGCAGAGACGGTTGAAAATGGCGGCCACGTGAATCCGAGCCAAACAGAGAAGAATGAGCATAACTATGCTGTTGGCCTCCTTCTCCAGGCACGTTCATGCTCTTCACCTCATTTCATCTTTGCCACTCTGAAGCAGTATGATTATTACCCGTGATTTTATATTTGGAAACTCATGCAGCACAAAGAATTTAAATAACTGGAGCAAAGCTATAAATGAGATTTGAAACCCACATCTGCCTGACTCACAAGTAGGTGATAGATCCTCTGCCCATCTATCACATGCCTGTAACAACACACACACTGAACTGGCATTTACTGGGTCACTTCTGTGTCCCAAGCAACGTTGTCAATCTCCTAAATGGATGAATTCATATAATCCCCACAAAAGCCCTAAGAGGCAGATGCTATTATGATTCCTAGTTTATGTATTGGGAAAATGAAGTAGAATTTGAATAACTTGCCCTAAGTTACAGCGTAGAAGTGGTGAATTCAAGGTTCTGAAGCCCTCATTTTCAACCACTGGTCTCTAGAAAGCTTCTTATCTTTCCCCTCCTTTCATGGGGAAGAAATCAAAGATTTGAAGGTTACATGGCTTGTTCTCCCACAGAAGCAGCAGCAGTTAACAGCAAATCTTAGGTCTGCTCCATTCTTAGGTACAGGGTTATCTACGTACAGTTTTGGTTGCTGGGAACACAGAGGTAAATTAGACACGATCCCTGTTCATGGACAAAGCTTAAAGCCTTTGATGATCAATCACCTCATATTAGAACTACGTAGAGCTAAGAAGAGAATCATCTGAAACGAAAAACTTCAACTACAAAATAGTATAGTTAGTGAAGGGGTCAGGGGCACAAGGCCAGCTTCCGAAATGTTGGCAACATTACATTCCTTGACCCAGCAGATTGTCACAGGTGTTTGCTTTGCCATGATTCATTGACTATGCACTTGAGCTATATATCTAGCACAATAAAAAGGCTAAAAAATCAAATATTAACTAAGAGTCTTACAGGCAAAGTACTAACGTCATTTTAGAAAGACCCATCCAAAATTTTTCATTAACCCCCTGGGTATAGATCTAAAGGTATCATGAAAGATCTAAGTTTTGCAAATCTGGGGTTTTTTTTGGTAACTACTTAGTCATCACACTTGATGCCTGAGCCACATAGCAATCCCTGCTCCCTGTTTAGAGAAAAATCTATTACTTAAATGCCAGTTTTACTTTTTAAAACTAGCTACTGTCTTTAATGAGCATTAGTGCACGTACATCCATACCGTTCGTTGTAGAATTACATGTGAGCGACAGTTCAACTCAAATCCAAGATGCTTATACTCCAGAATTACCTGGGAATGGCTTAAGCAGCACCCAAGTGTCTCTGATGCAGTTCAAGTGTGTCTTCTGTTTTGTCTGAGGGCTGCTTGTTTCCCTTTTTATTTGCTCACTCAGAAATTTGTTGGCAGGTTCTGACAGGGACAGCCCAACACTTGCCAACAGAAAGATGGCATGATCCAGTGTGCGTTTCCTGTGCAGTAAGGATGCCAGTTCCAGGCAAACAGGAAAACAAGTCTTTCCACTGGAAGGCAATTTATAAGAATTTGCCGGAGCAAGACAACTGTTGTTAAGGTTAAGTAAATGGGGCAAAGTCAGCGACAATAGAAAAATTATATAAATATTTTTTTCTCTGAGTGTCTCTAGGAAAAACAAAATCTCCTTGCACCTTAGTATGCTGAAAAGTATTTAGCATTGTACAAACTCTTGACTGACATTATTTCATATGTGTCTTGGTTAGACAGAGTGAAGAGACCTGGGCAAAGTGAGCCCTTCCATGATCCACAGTGCCCTCTGAAATCGACCAAGAATATAGAAGATGGTATAAGGCAGTGGGTCCCCAACCTTTTTGGCAGCAGGGATTAGTTTCATAGAAAACAATTTTTCCATGGGCCAGGGGTAGGGGGGCAATGGTTTGGGGATGATTCAAGCGCACTACATTTATCATGCATTTTATTTCTATTATTATTGCATTGCAATATCTAATAAAATAATTATACAACTCACCATAATGCAGAATCAGTGGGAGCCCTGAGCTTGGGTTTTGATATGAGTCTGCAAGCAACTGATTTATTATGGTCTCTGTGCAGTCAAACCTCTCTGCTAATGTCAACCTGTATTTGCATTTCCAACCCAGATCATCAGGCATAAGATTGTCATAAGGAACACACAATCTAGATCCCTCACATGCACAGTTCACAATAGAGTTCTTACTTCTATGAGAATCTAATGCCTAATGCTGCAGTTGATCTGACAGGAGGTAGAGTCAGGTGGTCATGTGAGTGATGGGGAGCGGCTATAAATACAGATGAAGCTTCACTCACTCACCTACTGCTCACCTGCTACTATGCTGCCCAGTTCTAACAGGCCACAGACCAGTATTAGTCCATGGCCTGGGGTTGATACCCCTGTTATAAAGGAAAGGTTCTCCTCAATTGAGCAGAAATACAGCACAAAGAGTGGAAAAGGCTTAGTGACTGTGAATCAAGGCTTCTTGTTCCTTTAGCTATCAAGCCCATTGGAGAGCTTCAGGCATTCCAAATCTGGAAAATAAAAGCTGCTGCTGTGGGCTTCACGTTCTCTTTGTTACTCAGACAGCTGCTAATCGTCCTGCTGTGTGAGGAACTGGGAGACAATGCTGTAACATTTAGCTTTCTGACATCGAAAGCTTCTAGATCAGTTCCCCAATTAAAGATGTATTAATCACAAAGACTCTAAAAGCCAGGATGATAGATGCACCCAGTAAATCTTTGCTCTTGCCTTTTACTTTCCACACTCAGGATTCTACATTTACAAGCAGAAATGCTTAAAAGCCTGCTCCAGAAATGGACCAATAAAAAAGCTTTGTTCATTACTTTATATATCAGATGCTTGATAATTTCCCACCTCTGAAAAGCCTTTCAGAAAGAGGTAAGACATTGATCATTCTGCTACAAGAGCCTGCCTGCTTCAATAAAGAGGTCCACTGTGGCTGTTGTTATCTTTACTTTTCAAGTGTGGTCACTAATTCAGGAGTGTGGTTTGGCCACTTGCTACAGGGACAGCCAAGTCATCCCTGTAGTTAAAAAAAAAAATATGTCATTCGATAAACCTAGGAAACTTCAGGGGACAAAATACTCATTAATACTACCAATAATATCCAAATCGGGCCAGAACACCCTGAGGCCAAGGTCCCAAGTGAGAGGGAATGAACATTAGCTCATTCTGGGTTGACAAACCTGGAACAGAAAAGTGCACAACTGGATGCAGCCCCTTGAAAGCCATGCTTTGAAATTTCTGTTCCTAAAAGAGTCTCAAAGTTCCTTTTTCACATTGGTCTCCATTTCACAAGGGCATTAAAAACAGCCTTATTAAATCCTCCATCAAAGGGTATCATCCATAACTTATTCATAGCTATGAATAAGTGACATGATAAGCAACCCCCAAACAAACAAACAAACAAACAAATAAATAAAAGCAGATAGCCTGACTCATGTTATCATAGAGGCCCAGAATCCAATTTTCTTCCTTATATTTAATTTTCAAAGGATGCATCTAATCACTATAACACAAAACCAAGAGAAAAGCCTTAACGCTTGATGCTTATGTAACCTCAGACAAGCAGCATTAGCCATTCGGAGTTACTGAAAATCTTTTGAAATTGGATTCCTATTTTTTTTATTTCCAAGTCTAATGGAACCCATGAGAGACAAGTACAAAATTTGCATGATGCCAGTTTGGTGCCAGCTCAAGGCATTGAGTTCCTTGGCTTTCGATGGAGTCTGGCTATATGATGAATAACCCCTTCCCCATCACCATCACACTGACAGTTCACCGTCTTCCAAGCTGAAAGACTAGGAAGTCAATTAGTGTCACTTATGATGTGAACACCTGTCCACTAAGACCTGGACCGAGACCAATTCCATTACAATAGCCACTCGATGGCTGCCAGATGGCCAGGCCTTGGATCACTTACGATGTAGTCCAGATTCAAGGAGGTGACCTAAAGACAGAAAGGTCTAGAGTCCCATTAGTCATCTCCTGAGTCGCTCAATTCCCCATCATGAATATAGTTGGAACAGGAGACCTATTTTTCCTAATGGTCACTTAACAATGCCACATGAGCTGCTCATAAAAAATAAAAATAAATAAAAAAAGGGGGTATGGTGTCCATAAAGTACAGCTATATGCTCCTTAAAGTGTAAACATTTTCACCAGCCATTGTCACTTTTCTTTGAAACTACTTTTTAGTAAATCATCTTTGTTTATCTTATTTCATTTTGAAACACATGGGCAGAATAGAGGGGGAAAACACAGAAATAAAAAATATCTGACAAAGAATCAACTTGAGCATGAACTTACAGGCTACTGATGAAACCACTGACAGGGTGGCATAGGCTGAGGAAACACTTCAACACAATTTCGGTTGCAAATCTGTGTTCTATGCTACTCAGAATTTTTGCCCGTCCAAATGTTGCTTGGCTTAAAGAACAATGACTAGATGCTGGGAAGTGAGGGCTATAGATAATTAAGTGTAATGTTACAAGTGGAAGAGAGAGAGAGGAGAGGGATAGAGAAAGAGAAAGAGAAAAAGAAAGAGAAAGAGGGAGAGAGGGAGAGGGAGAGGGAGAGGGAGAGGGAGAGAGAGAGAGAGAGAGAGAGAGAGAGAGAGAGAGAGA
>PVKE010005660.1:0-57967 GCA_004027555.1 Craseonycteris thonglongyai
CCCCCTTCTCTCTGTCTCTCTCTGTCTCTATCAAAAACAATAAAATAAATCTTAAAAAAATAATAATATTCAGGTTTGTACTATTTTGTATTGTTTTGGGAATTTTACCAAAACAATACGAGACCATGGCCGTGGGAACACATTTCAAGGGCCCCTGCAAATAAACTTCATTAGCTTCACAGTAACTCCACCCAAGAGGTTCTTTAGGCTAAAAAGGGACTGTCACTAGTAAAAACTGTCCAGGCCCAAAGGAGGCCCCACTCTATAGCTCTGATCTTCCACAAGAACCAGAGAGCCACCAGGAAAATGTTTCCTGCTCTACCACCACAGCAGGCGTTATTTTCCCACTGTATGTGTCCTAAAAGCTACTTCTCAAATAAATAAACCAAAAGCATAGACTGTGTATTGCTTGCATAATTCCATGAGTAACTTAAAAAGAAATAGTTAACAAAATATCACATACCAGAAATGAGGTAGCCTGAAGAAATAGCAATATTCACTTTTATAAATGATGAATCACCCCTATAAATATTAAGAGAAAAAATAGCATCCTTTTTTAGCACATAGGTTATAAATAACAGCTACATTTTTTTTCTATTGAGATTTAAATATAATCACAATGTTTTTCCATAGATTTTTGAATGGTAAATTGTCATTTGCACAGGTACTGTGTTAGCTATAATACTTCTAACTGCATGAACAATAATTTCTTATATTTATTTGCTAAAAGTTTTAGAAAAATAGTTTTATCAAAAGACAACTTTTTATAAAATGAGGTCTCATGTAATTTGTTTGCAAAAGAATTCAAATCAAATTCCAGATACTAATTTTTTTTTTTTATTCCTTATTCTGAATCAGAGACTGAAAGAACCTCAAGACATTGTCTAGCTTGCCCCCGATTGGAGGCAGTATTATATTATCATCATCACTCTATTGCACATTGGAGGGCTTGCTGTTTTCACACATCAGTATATGGTCAGAACATGACAGTTTAATCCTGATATACTGACCCTTTTACAAATCAAGATCCTACACTTTAGTCCTACTAATGTTCTTCACTCCAAGAAACAAATACAAATGATCAGTCCTTTGTCTCTGATTTATAATGTAAAGTTTTGGTGAAATGAACAGAAAACAAAACTGGTAACAGCTAAACTACAAATGGAAAGACTCAGCAGAAATCATGTCTTCTTTAAAATTCTGATCTGCAAATATGATCCTGGAAAATTGAACCTGGAATAAATGATGGCGTCAAAGAAAACATAAAAATATCAAAAAGTATAGTAGGCACAAGTTTACTACAGACAAAAAATGATCAGCGGATCAAGTCATTGTTATAAAATTTGTTATAAAATTCAAAAGAACTGCTTCTCTTAACAATCATGTTAGTAAAATAAGAATATAAAAAGAACAAAGCTAGAAATTGTTTATGTAGATTACATAAAAACCTGGTCAAGGAATTAAATTCACTAAATGGACTCACTTTGAAAAATATCTTCCCAATGAAAATTGATCAATACTGGTATAATTCTGATGGGCATGATTTCATATTTATGAATGAAAAACACTGTAGTCAAACGGAGATGGTCAAAAAACCTGGTTAAATTGCCCCACATCCTCATGCAGTGCTTTTTCAAAACATACCTCATCTCTTCAACCAAGATGAATTCAGAAAATACAGATTGTAAAACTTCTGCCATTGGAACAATGTTTAAATTTTTCAGAAAGAACCATCTTATAAATTGTCCTATTATTTGGTAGACATAGTTATTATTAATGCCTCAAATCTTATGTGGTACTATATTCCTCTTATATGAACATCTATAAGTCTCATTTTCATATCTTTGATATCAAATGATGAGTCAAACATAAATTTGAAGACTAAGTCTTAAGTATATATTATCCAAATTGACTGTTCTATTTCAATAATAATTCCTTTTTGCTCAGAACAGTGGTTTTATTCTTTAACACAGTATAAATGTTTATGTTGCCATATTCTCCCTATTTTGGATCAATGGTGATACTAAGGCAAAAATGACCCTCATTATTTGCATTCAAATTTAAATAAATCATTTTAATGCACCTTGCTGAAATAAGTCTGAACACAAGCATTTCAATAAACCATACACCATCAATGCTTTCTGTTTTAATGAGATGTTCTTATTAATAATTAATATAAAAATGTAATTCAAATTGAATATATTGGGAAGAAACAACTTACCAGAGTGGATCAGCAATTGCAGCCTCATCAAACAAGAAAATGTATAGGCCAAAAACCCCAACCACCAAAGAATGACATGTAGATCCTACCCTGAAACGAAATAAAATGAAATGAAATGCACACAAGGATTTCAGATTCTCCGCAATAAACTTTAATTCTAGCAAAACTTTTAACATTCTAAAGAAGTTAAATGGGAAGCATTTAAATATAAGAGCAGAGCACCTCTGAGAGTACATATAATACAAAATTGCCATTTAGAAATCCCAGGACCACAGGTTTTCTTCAGAATTAATAACAAGAATACCCAAGTCTACAATTTTGTGCTAGAAAATTCATGAGCCACTTACTCGTTAAAAGTTCTAAAGCAGAAGCACATCTCACGATGCAGGTGACAGATTTATGCTAACAGATGGTGACTTGTAAGTCCAACATCCTGTACCCAGCTCAGAGCTCCTTCCACAACAGCATCAGGATTCAGTTCCTGTTCCAATCAGTTGGCAAATACTTCCAAGTCTACTGACCTCAACCAACTCCATATCCTTGAATCAGAATTTGAATGGACCATGAAATTCACATTCATGTGCCTTACTGCACTCAATTCTTGTAACAAATCTATGACAAAGCTAGAGCAGCTATTATTAGTCTCTGTTTATCATTAATATGAAAGCACTCCTAAATAGAAAAACTGAGAACCATGAATTTACATAGAAAATGCTGGGGGTTTTCTGTTTTTTTGTTTTTTTATTGTTAAATGTATTGGGGTAACATTGGTTGGCAATATGGTTTCCAGGTGTACAACTCTACTTTACATCATCTATGCATTGCATTATGTGCTCACCACCCAGAATCTGCTCTCCTTCCATCACCATATAACGGGTGAGAAAATGTTTTTAAAGAGAAATGCCCAAGTGAAAGCAAAACGTTCACAAGATCCAGATCAAATTTTCTTATATAAGGTTTAGGTGAAAAATATCAGTTTCTAAAAACATATCTTGCTCATAATTTAATGACTCAGACAATATACAAGCTCTATGATATGGCCTAAAAAAAATTGTATATTCATTCACACAACAAAAAAACTTTCCAGGTAAAGAAATTTTTTTTCTCTTCATTAGAATAAAGGAATAGCAACGTTTTCTCTTTAGAAATTAATGGTATGCAATAAATTTCTCTCTACAATATGATCCAAAATCTTTACAATTAAATGAAATATATCAACCAATAGAAAATCTTATTGCAACCTGAAATATCAATATACTAGCTTTTATAGATAATGTGGTCCTCAATAGATATTACAAGTTCAATCAAATCATATTTTAAATGATCAAAGATTCACATTAAGTTAAAAGCATTGACAAAGAATCCTTTGTAATATCAAAAGATCATTTTGAAGTGTGACTAATTAGCCCACTTTATCTGGTTTACAAGTCTGGAATTTTCATGCCAAACACCCCATCTAAATAATCATACAACCAGCTCTGTGTTGCCATTCAAAAATTCTATGAAAGGAGAAAACATAATATCTTAAAAGCCTGTTTTAGCGTTTAGTAACCTTATATCAAAAAGTTTCCATTTGGAAAATAATCTAACTTTTTTTTTCTGATGCTCAGGTCTCAAATTCCCTTCTCTGTTGAGATATTAAATGAGAAGACTTACAATCCCTCAGTGATGGAAATGGCATATAATTCATGAGAGAAAAGTTAAATGTCACTTGGATCAAATAGTTCCCTCCCATTGTAATGAACAGGAGAAGCAAACACCCTGTGCTTACATACTATTCTGTATAAAAAGTCTGTTTTGAAATTTCTGTTGGTATCAATTTTCATTTTTTTAAATCAAGTTCCTGAAAAAGCAAAATATTGATTCCTTAGTATCAAAAAAGAAACACCGTGATGCTACCCAAGATAAAATACTTCAATTTTAAAAAGAAATGTCTGTGCTTATAAAAAGACAGTGCTTTATTTTTAAGGAAATAATGACCATTTGAGAATAGCAATTTAAAGTTGCTGATTTAATAATTCACAAGTAGTATGACTATTATCAACAGAAATTATATAGCTCAGACAAACAAAACAGCTCAATTTTGGAATTAATTCAAAAGTTAGAAGTATTTCAACAAAATAGTACTTTCTGTACCATAAGAAAGCAAGTGGGTATAAGAAAAAAATTTAATTATGAAATAATAATACCTGTAAGTATATACGTTTTCAGAAAAGCAACCATTAAGTGTAGTAATTTCTCACTTTATAATTAAACTGTTATCTTGCAGGTGTGAATTTTCTGGTGAGCTTTTCCCTCCTGTCCTTTTTTCACTAGATGACTTAGAACACTCATTATTCAGATACTTGCCTGATTGCTAGGAAGAATTATATGGGTTATGTTAATCTGACTATGGCAAGAGTGGAGGCTGGATTTCAAGATCTATATGTGTACTTTACTTAAAAAGCAGCCAATTTCTTCCCTTCTTTGTGCTCTCCACCCCACAGTTTAAGTCCCAGGTAAACTCAGCTGAAGTAGAAAACAGGAGTAAATTTGAGAGAGAAAAAAAAAAAACACCACTTGAATTGTGTAACGAATCTTATATAATCCCATACCTGTTTTTCAAATGAGAACTCAGTTTCCCAATGGTGATTTCTTGCATCACAGAATGGCAGTAATAAGACTAAATAATGCAAAGTATTTTTTAATTTCAGCATTTCATTTCATTTTCATCTTTGCTTCTATCTCTCTGTGTCCTCCCTATTTCTTTGGCTTGCAACTTTTCAAGATTCAGATGAAAAGGAAACGAAAACAGTTCAAAATTTAGCCACAGAAAATGTATTATGTTTGCCCATGTTCCTTCATTTTCTTTCCGACTAGCCTATCTTCATATGAGAAAGGTTTTCTAAAGATAATACTTAGTATCTTTTGTACCCCACATTTGACCTTTGTGCTATTCTTAAGACAAATCATGCCTCGTGCTTCTGAGAAATACATGGAGAAAGAATTCTCACTTTTGGATTAAAAGAGCTGAACAAGTATGAACAGACAAATCAGTGAAAGGTGCTGAAGAAAACAACTAAACGTCTTATTGACAGTCTGAATTATAAAGAATTGGTGCAAACAAAGAAAAGGGATTTCAGGTCTAATATGACCATGATAAATAATACTTAAGACTTTGGAAGAGGGTCTTTAATTTTAAAAGAAAATTTCAATGAAAGCCATCATATTTTTCCATGTATAAGATGCCCCCATGTATAATATGAACCCTACTTTTCTAACCCAACATTAAGAAATCAATATATAGGTTATTCCCGTGTATAAGACAATACCCAATTTCCTATCTAACAATTTTAGACACAAGTATTGTCTTATACACAGAAAAATATGGTAATTATACCAATTTTTGAGACCTGCTGAATTCATTTCACAGTTAGCATTAACTTCAACTAAATAACGACAAGAAAGTACTCCCATAGCTGCTCCACTTTACTGAGGTTGAAAATGCACAGCGATGTTGGAGTACCTGAAAGGTTCTAAAGCCAGTGAGGCAGTCATCATAGTCATTTTGTGTTTGAAATCTTGTGAGACATTAAAGAATTACACACACAAAACACTGCAAACTAAGACTACCAAAGCCTTTTATTATACCCTTCCATGTCTCATTCAGTTTTTTTTAAAAGATCTAAAAAAAAGCAATTTTTACTTTAGGGTTGGATAACAAAAAAATAGATTCTGGAGGGCTCTGAATTGTAATGAAAAGTTCATTAAAAGAGAGACACAGATGCACTAACCATACACCACGTTCTCTGGTATGTGGCATTTAACTGGCTCCATCAAGCTAGGCCAGCCAATGCTATATGCAGGCGACTCACAGTCCCAACTAACGTTTACTTCTGTTATCATTTCCAAAGAACATGTGTTTGTTCTATATTTCAGAGAAGAATGCAAAACACTATTCTTCCATAGTCAGTAAGAATCTACTTAACCTTCCCATATTTTCCCAGAATGTTGAATAAATTTTTCCTAACATCTTTCAATATAAAAGTTTTGAAATTTGTCTTGTATGAGATCTATTTGTCTTTTCTTTTATTGCTAAAGTCAAATTAAAAAACTGATCTTAGATTTTCTTAGAGCCTACGTGAAAGACTTTGGAAATACAGGGTGTCCCCCAAAAATGTATACACACTTAAATAGCTGATAACATAATTTTCTCTCCTTTTCAGGTTTAACCAATTTGAAATAATGGCTGAAGTCTAGTGAAAGTGAATACCCTCTGCGTTCACCAGATCTCAAGCCATTAAGACTTTCTTTTATGGGGATCCATAAAAGCTAAAGTTTACGGTACAAAACCGGCTACCATCAATGAACTGAAGGCAGCCCTTGAATGAGAATGTACACAAATACCAAATGAAAATCATTTCATTCTGTATGTAACAATTGTAATCCCATTGCTTTGCATTGCCAGCAGTACCTGAACCAGAACAGTCATCAATTTGAAAAAACAGGCGTTGACAAAAACAAAATTATTCATTGCTACAGATTCTTTTAAATTTTGAAAATAAACTGTATTTTAATAAACACTGACTTTATAATCATTCAAAGTGTGTTTATATTTTGGGGGTACACTTTGTATTATGAATAATTTAACTTCATAAAACTAGCTTTTAAAAAATCAATTAGGGGATGTTGGGATAGCTCAGCAAAAACCTACATGCTGAACTGTGGTGCCGCCTCCCACTTGGAAGGCCCCACATCCACCTGTGTGGAATGAAACTATGTCAAAACTAATGTACAACTATGGAGACAGCTCTGGGCCCTCCCCCTACTCTCTGTCTCTCTCTCTCTCTTTCACCTTCTCAAAATAATAAAACAAACCTTTAAAAAAAAATCAATTACATTTTCACAAGCTTTACCTTGAGTTCCATTCAATCTTCTTTTCAAAGCTGAGACTATTAAAACCTGGAGAAACTTTTGCTGAAAACCAGTAACTTATAAAGTAGAAAAGAAGCTGAAAGGTGAAAAAGCTGGTAATAACAATGCTGATGACCAGACTGGTGTTGCTGTCCATATTTCTTCAACCTGTTAAGAGAAACGATGGCTATAAATTGCTTCCAATTGCTCATAAGCCTAAATTAATTTTTTAATATTAAAAGAGTATGTGGTTGTATTTTTACTAATTCATTTTAATTTAGCACAGATGTAAGAATACAACAAAACTATAAGAATTTTAAGCCTTCAGCTACTATTTGTCATATATCTTATATTTGAATTTAAAATAAAAGGCGGAAACTCTATTACCTTAAAGATCTCAATATTATAAATTTCAGGAGACAAACTTAACATCATGCTATTCAACAGAGTTTAAGATCAAGAGGAAATTTCAAATGATATAACTGAAGGTATTCTTTTAGTAATATTTTTAACTGAACTAAAGCCAAATTACTTGATTTCCCTGCAACTCAATTTCCTCATTTATAAAATGAGAGGTGGTTGGATAATTTCTGAGAAACAATAAAGTAATAATAGAACTGGGGAAGCCAGATGGCTCAGAGGGTTAAGCGCTCACTTTGCAGCGCTGGGGACCGGGGATCGAATCCTGGGACCGGGGATCGAATCCTGGGACCGGGGATCGAATCCTGGCCCCGGCCCCGGCCCGTGCGGAACCATATGCTGAACTGGGAGCTCCCCCAGTTCAGTTCTCTCTCTGTCTCTGTATCTCTCTCTCTCTCTCTCTCTGTGTCAAAAATAAATAAATTAATTTAAAAATAATAATAATAATAATAGAACTAACATCTGCAATAGCAAAACAAAAAAATTAACTGTACATTAGAACAAGCAACATTTAAAACAAAATATAAATCCTAAGAATAATAATACCACCTTGGAAAACAGCCATACCACCGTTCTGTGAGTTTAAATTAGTGTTTAACTTTAAAAATAAACATATTCTGTAGTCACACATATCCTTGGACCAAAAATGTTTTTTTAATCTCAAAAACATTTTTATAAAAGAGCTTCAGTTTTAAGGACAAAGTTAGCAAATAGTAATGTGCATATGTGCACATTCAAAGTATGTTTTCTATCTTATTGAGCTGAACTGTATTTGGCTTCTAAAAATCTTAGGAACATTTAGACCAAAAAAGGACACTAACGCATTTGCTCATATCCAGCAAATACAGCATTTCTATGGCTTCTTCTTCGGTAGCACTGCCCCTCAAATGAAAAGGAAACAAATCAATAGATATTTCCAGCTGCCCAATGTGAAGAAATGAAGTCACCTACTGAAGCCAATTCACTAGAAAAAACCAAGTCATTGGTTGAACAAGCAATACCCTCACTTCATTCCCTTCCAACCAGGATATTATATTCATAGTCTCCCACAGAGGCCCTTCTAAAAGAATTCATGTGCCTGTAACGAATTCATTCCTCACTCTTTTTTTCTGGTGTGCGTGCTCAGCAAAAAAATATTGATATTACAATTCTTCTCTGTTGGGCTTTAAAATTTTTAATTTGTGGTTTTTTAGTTTAATATTAGTCAAATAATATATAAAAGTAAGTTCTGTACATAAATTAAACATTATGATTTTCAAAGTGAGATGGAAAAAGGATTAAAGCATATAGGGATCAAATAATAAAAATACGTAAATAAATAAACAAATAAAACAAATAGGGATCTGGAAGCCACGTAGGCAGATAAATGAGGAAACTGAGCCCAGTAATCAGAAGAGAGTGAAGAGTCTAAACCTAAATATGATTAGATGGATAATATGAATAATCTTAAATATGAGGACAGCTGGCCCTGGTGGGGTCGTGTGTTCCCTGCTGGCCCTGGAATGTGGCCGCACAGGCTGCTCATTTACTTCTGTTAAAATTCAACGTATTTAATGCGCATTTATTTCATGAATGGTTGCTAAAAGTTATGTTATAAAACACAGTACGAATCATGCAACATTGTTCACTTTGTGAATTGTTCATTTAACCACTACATTTAAAAAGAAAGTACACCATTAAAAATGCTAGTTTTAATTAAGTCTCTGTTATATTGGTTACTGATGTTTTCAGCAGACTTACTGTCAGTTAGCTGGGGTCTATGGGGCATATGTTGAGTTTCCTTTTGCAAACAATACTAATTTAAAACCATGGTGATGAAACCTATGTAATTTTTACTAAACCAATGTAACCCTGATAAATTTAACAATAAAAAATAAAAATTAACATGTTAAGTGCCCAGGCTAGTTTGTGTTGCTTACTGCTTGGCCCGTCATATCAGATTTTACTGAAATGCTGGCAACCGGAGATCTGTTTAGGTTGCAATAAGGCTGAATGTTTATCTATAGAATATATTTACTGTGTGAATATTTATTATTTACCGCAGTTTGTACAATGTATTATTTTAGAAATGCTTTATGTTCTGTCAGTTGTCTGCAAAAAAGAGTTTTCTTTACCCATGAACGTGAAAATGTCCCCTAAGCGGGGAGAAATTATAGCGAAGGGAAACAAAAAAGGAATAACCATTTTAAAATGGAAAGACAAGCGAGACATCTTACTTATTTAAAATTTATTAATGGAATGTAATTTTTTAAATTTTATATCGTCAGTTAACATACAATACCGCGGCCTGCACGAAAAGTATACTGTCAGTCACCGGTGACTGACACGGTCCGAACGGAAAGTTCAGTATCAGTCACTGGTAACTAACATGGCGCGTAATGTGTTAAATATATATATATATAAATAAATAAATAAAAATTAAAGAGCTCCATATAGTCAAGTTGTGGCTTCCATTACAGGATCAACAGACAGAAGTTAATTAAATCATTGTGCTCCCAGCTTTGCTTCCTATTAAACTGCTGCTTCCTTCATCAGTCATGCCAAATCAAGCACCAATCTAGGAATTTTTTACAAATTTCCCCAGAAACCCAGGCTTCTGCCCCTGTTCATTTCCTGAATCATGCAAGTAAGTGGTAAAACAGATAAAACCAAACAATGATCATGACTCACATAGATTAAGAGCCTTTGAGAGTTTGGTAATTATTAAGTATAAAAATACACAGTAAAAAAAGAAAAGTATTAGACCTAGTTTGTATTACTTCCACATGTGGCTAGCAGCTAGCAGAAAGCTGGTAAATTGTCCCAAAAAGGCTGACCTGAACAGAAGTGGGGAACATTTCTGTGGCAATTTACAAAGGGAGTGTCTGGACATGAATTTTGCAATAGAGTTAGCCTCTCTTGGTTCAAAGGGATTGTGGGCACCAAAGAAACTCTTCCAGAAACATTTTGACTAGCGCAATGTTTGTACATCCCCCAAGACTACTTCCATACACTTGGCTGCAAGCTGGTTTCTGAGTACAGAAGACATGAAAAGGTCTAAGGTATAGCTCTCTACCATCAGGTCGTGAGACCCCCCCTCCTCCAGCAGGAGGGCTCCCCAGAGGGCAGGTCCCTCAGAAACAGCACAGCCAGGCTGATTCAGTCTTCCTTCAACCCAATTCATCAACCTCTTCTGCATGTCTATCACGTGCCAGGTGCTGTGCAGGCACTCAGCATATAAAATGGGGGGGGGGGGGCACTGTTTATAGTAGGCTGACCAGATGTATTGTTTTAAATGGGACAGAAAACAATGGTACTGTCCCGTTTCAAGTGGTACATCTGGTCAGCCTACTGATACCTTGAATTCAGCCCAGCAAGACTAAGCTGACCACAGGTAGCACTTAAAATGGGACAGTACCATTGTTTTCTGTCCCATTTTAAAAGTACGTCAGGTCAGCCTAGCTTATGGGCCAGTAGGGAATCAAAGAAACAGATCACCACTACATAAAGTGGTGAGTTCAGGGGGCACTTCCTACTTTCCAGGGAGTCAATACTGAGCACAGAGGATACACAAACAGTGAGGAGATACTGGAGCTATCCAAGGTGAACCAAGAGGACATCTTTTTGCGCTGAAGCCCCAAGGACTTAGCTCCACCAGCTGAATCCAAAACTGCCAACCTGGAAACACAACTGACTCTCATTTCCCTGTGCTTGTTACTCCCTCATAGGCCAGAGATTCCTTGGTGAATAAGTCAGAATCACAGATGCTACTTTCGTACACACCAACTGCACCCCTTCACGTCCTATAGTTTCAGGTGAGAACCATGGTGTTGCGTTTAGCAGTTAAAGCCCTTTAAAAGGGGGTGGGGGGGAGGTCTTAGGCAGTTGTCTGTTAGGGCAACAAAGAAAGGGAAAGCTGGGAATAATGTCCTACTCGTATGCAGCACGGTTTCCTATCCCTAGTAAGCTCCCTTTCCTAGTTTCCATGTTGATTCCACTCACTCACTGCTCTCAAAGCTCCAGTTCTCCCTCTCACAATAGAGGTTTCTTCCCATTTTATCAAAATATGGAGACTACTGGGCACGAACACCCCTTCCCCAACGCAGAACCTCTTCTCTGAACACTGTGGGTTCTGGCTGGGTACGTGCCCCACGCCTTCAATGCTGTTTCAGTCACGTACAACCAGAGCCCAGCCTTCCCCAGCACACAGTCCTGGATGGTCAGCTACCCTCTGCATGGCTCCCACAGGCCCCACATGACCCAAGCGGGACTTAACCCCAAGCCAGTCCTCCCCCCAGGGCTCCATATCTCAGAGAATGACACTGCCATCCACAACACTTCCCCATCGTCCCATCTAGTACAGCTCAGTCACCCTGGAGTCCTCCCCATCCTCACTCCCACACTGACTGACTGCTGAATCCTGGTGGATTGAAGAATACCAAATGAAAGGTAACTTTATTTCAGGGGAGAGCTGAAAGCTTCCCACGATAGCACCAGGAATAGTATGAAGAAATGTGGCTGGATAACAAAATTACGTAAATCCAGAGCTGGCTGAAAAACTAAGAGCAGCATGTAGATCAATGATCTGAAGTAAACTTGAGAAATATTTCCTGCTGTCTCATACAGTTCTCTCTTTTTAGTCTGCTTCAGTAACAAATATTTAAATTTTTACTCACATTGCATATAAAAGAGAGCTGGGAAAAATGGCTAGTATACTACATTAACAGAATCAGGTTTCAAAATCATCTTCGTAAGCTGAAATAATGAGTCCTAATCAGAGAGATAAAATACAAGGAGGACCCCCCCCCAAAAAAAACAAAATTCTCTTCTGGAGGGCAGGCCCCTTTTAGTACAGGATTCCCCCACTAGGTGAGTGTTCTAGGAACCCTTCTGCACCAGTGTACCAGCTGATACTGTGAGAGGCTGCATTCAGCTTGTTATGACAAGCTGCGTTCAGCTTCAGTGAATTTTGGGGGAAGAGTTTTTCAACATGTTTGCTGGTTTCCTGACAGGTGATTTACATGAACATGTGGCATGACAACGCACCTGCCCACACTGCTTTTTCTGACCAAAAACTATATGCCCCCTCCCCCTCATGTCCCACCCTCCCTATTCACCAAATCTTGCCCCAGTGACATTTTTGTATCCTGGATGAAAAAAGTCCTCAAACGTTTTTGCCAATGTGCAAGAGGTGAAACAAAAAACGGCAGAAGCACTAGAAAGCATCAAAATGGACGAGTTCAAAAACTGTTTTAAGCAATGGAAAAAGCATCTTGAAAGGTGTATTGCATCAAACAAAAGGTACTTTGAAGGTGACTGAGGTTTAAATATGTAAAAATAAATACACAATTTTTTATAACTAAAGTAAATTTCAGGTTTTGGGGGGTTCCACCTCATGTAACAGGAATACAATTTTAAAAGTCACTACCCAAGTATAGGATTTAGCATAATAGCCACATAACTCACTCACTCACTCACTCACTCATTCACTCATGGGAAACCCTAGTATTGCAAGTTACACAACCAATGAAAGGAAATAATGCGATGAAGATACGAATAACAAAAAACAAGCTTCAGGCTCATTTATAATCGGAAATACTGGAAGTATACCTTTGAATCAAGATGCATATCAGTCCTATCCTACTTTCCTCTGAATTAATCACATACCTTTCAGTACTGTAACTAAGATGGTGATTTTTAGAAACCATAACATAGTGTGAAGTATTAAGGAAGCTGAGGAATGTGAGCTTGGGAACAAGTTTACTTAGAATTTGAGAACATTCTTCTAACATCTAAATAACTGTCATGGAATATTAAAAAATGTAAAAAAAAAAAAAAAGAACTGTCATGGAAAAGTGAGAGAATTTAACTCTGCCTTCCTCAAAATGGCATAAATGGGCACAAATTACAGGGAGGAAAGAGTTTGGCTTCATTTAAGGAAAAGCCTCCTAATAAGTTACAAGTGCCCAGCACCTATCCCAGAAGTGGTAAAAAGAACACCAGACAGCTTTGTCCGCAGAGGGCATGAGCACTCTCAGTAAGATTCTGGGATTCCAGGACTGACCTTCATTTTGGTATCTAAAGAGGCAATTTTGTTCACATACTACATTTAGTTTCTCAACAGTCTGTCATTTATGCTTAACCCCTCAAGCCCTTTCGACGTACACGTGTACGGACCCTATTTTCTCTCCCAGCAGCATCTTGTGTACCGTGTACAGACCCTATTTTCTCTCCCAGCAGCATTTCGACATTTGGCTTACGTTCCACTTGCCTCATCCATCAAAATTTTGCGAATATGGATGATATACTTTTTGAGATATCACATTTAAATAAGTCAGTGTCTACACCATGTATTTGAGACAAATTTAAATGCCGTCTGGGGAGGTTAAGTCCCCAAATGTTAAGTCAGGGCTTGAGGGGCTACAAACTCAAAATTGCACAGGTAAGAAAATATTAAGTACATACAACATGGTGGGAAATACATTGGTTTAGTTACGGTCTTGAGTTTGAATCTCAGTTCCAGCACTTGTTAGCTGTGTGACCTGGAACGAATTACTTAACTCACCTAAACTGAACCTCAGTTTCTGCACCCGCAGAATTGAGATCACAACAGTACTAACCTGACATGGTTGTCACAGGGAATAAACTACATGATGTGTGTTGGGCACTTAGAACAGTAATTGGCGGATGGTGCATACTCAGCAAGTTTCTGCTTCTACCATTGTCCATCTGCAGCAGCACGGAAGACAGGAGATTTCTGGGTGGCCTGTCATCACTCCAGTCGAGGGGACCAAAACTATTCTCTGGCCACTAGGCCCTAAGACCTTAACTAATCTGTTTACAGTCATCAACATTTAAAATGCAGAAATCGACCCCTACCACATGACCATCCCATCATGCTCCGAAGTTCCTTCCCAGCCACCAGCCCCAGCCCATCACCCCCTCCCACGAGGTCCCCCGGAACTGCTGCTCCACACCCCGTAAAGAGCTCCATCCCTGGTCTCCCCCATGTGCTCTGAAAACACCCCTGCTCTGTAACTCTCTCATGCCGTGGCTGCCCATCCCATCCCTCAAACTCGAGTCAGGAGGTGGCCCTATATTCTCTTTGCTCCTCAGGGTCCCCTTCAGGCCTTCCTCCTCCACTCCCTCGGCCTGTAATGCTTTTGCCTTGCTATGCATCATACCACCCTCTCCCTCCCCTAACTGGTACCATTATCCAACTTCCCAAACACATCCTCCCATCCAAAGACTCTGGCCCTGGTTCCCCGGTTCTCCCGCCCTGCCATCAGCCTGAGTGACTTCAGAACACCCAGGTTTCCTTCACAACTCAGTCCTTCTGTCTTCCTCTGGACTGGCACCTCTTCCACACCGCCGCAACCACCCATGGACCTTTACTGTCCTTCACTCGTCATTTTTCTGTCTCAAAAATAACATCACAAGCCTTCCCTTTGTTGACCTTTCCTTTAAGTGTGCTCAGTGTTACAACATTCTCAAGTCTACTGACCTCGCAGCCTTTCCTCAATTCATTGCCCCTTTCTTCTTTTTTTACTTCCCTCTTTAATCAGCTTAAATCGTAGAGGACATCATTTCAACAACACTCTTACTAACACTCTACATTCCCCTTCCACTGCTGAGATTTTGGCAAAATGCCAAACCCGGATATGCCCAACTATTTGCTCAGCAACAAGACCTGAATAATTAGAGCACTGTTGAGAAAAGTCATGTACAAGAACAGAGGGAGTTTGGTGAGTGTGAAGTTACAGCGGATCACAGAGCCCTCGACACTGCCCTGTCCTCCTACATCCTGGCACTGGCCAACCAGTCCTTTCACACTCCACAATTAACTTTCCAAACTCTCCCAAGTCCTGCTGAACTGCCAACCCACCACCCCGACTCTCAACAGAACCCCCAATCCCACTCCACAGAAAAGGAAAAGCCACAGACTTGTACTGTCCACACAGGCAACCAGCATCTTCACACATCTGCTGTCGCACTCAGACAACCTCTCACTTGTGCTCTTCAGACCCATCATTTCTGGCTCTCGTGGGCATCTTTTGCGCCTCATTATCCCTTATTCTCTCCTGACCTAGCTCTTCTTTCTGTTTTTAAACAGGCTTAAGTTCCTCCTAGAAACAAAAATCAACAGAGCTACCACTTCTTCAGTCCTATTTCTCTTTTCCAGAATAGTCTGCTCTCTTGTGGCCTCTCTCTCCCCCTCTCCTCCCCTTCCTTTTTAAGGACAAAGTTCTAGAAAGGTTTGTCCATCTTGACATCATTCCTCACTTTTCTCACTCTTCATCCCACTGCATGCGTCCCCACTCTTCTCAATCCCCTGAAATAGCTACAGTGAAAGTCAGCAATGACCTCTATGTGTGGCCTTCACAATACACAGACCTGACCTCCGCACTATGGTACATGTTTGAAGTTTTCCTGTGTATATATAATCGTAATGTTCTGTATTTTCACACTCTTATCAACTACAGAAGTACTTATTTATTGATTTATCCATCACATCAGCAACCAAAACAGATTTTAAAATCTCTATTTACAAACTGTAAATCATTTGTAAATGAACACATGACGGCAGAAGATATCTACCAAAACCAAACTCACAAAACCCTATCAAAAAAGAGGCATGGCTGCCCCCACCCATTCTGGGCTTTGCCTGCATTTCCATATGGGTGGTGGTACACTGCGATCATCTGTCTAAATGTCCATAAAATGACAATAATTAACCAGAGACATTAAAACCCCTTAGTAAAGATTTACTATCACATGCCCCACTTTTGACTTTTCATTCATATAAAAACTATTAAGTACCTAACGAAATGCATACAAAACTCTTAGCTAACTGCAGTTAGTTTCTGTTTTTTAACTATTGTTTTTTTAAATTGTGCATTAAGAGCAATATTTTTTTTAAGTTAGAATTACATGCAGAAAACATTGCACCTCTTTTGCTTTTCTGAGTATCAAGATCAAGAACCATTAGCATTAGTGTGAAAAGCTATAGGAAACCAGCTACATAAAAGTCAGCCTAACTTCTATAAATCCTCCTGGGACTGCTTTTTAAATGGAAGCAAACAGGAAGAAAATGAAGACTAAACCAGGAAAGGCTAAGGAACCCTGCATTAATATGATTTAGTTACACCCCTTGCTCAGGTAGATGATATTACTTATGGTTTAACGAGAAATTGCTCGTGACTATAGAAAAAATAGCTGTATGGTTCCTCCCTATCACATAAGAGACACTAAACTTCAAATAAGGGTATCCTTTATGTTTTTCCTATTCCTTCAACCTTTTCTCTTCCAAGAGCATATAAAAGAATTCAGGGGGAAGCCGGGATGGCTCAGTGAGTTAAGCACTCACTTTGCAGCCCTGGGGACCGAGGATCAAATCCGGCCCCCGGCCTGTGCGGACCCATATGCTGAACTGGGGAGTGCACTCAGTTCAGTTCTCACCGGGGTGAGACCCCAGCCCAGTTCCTGCCCTGTGCAGCCCCGCCCACCTGTGGAATGAAACTATGTGGAAAAACTGATGATGTGCAACTATGGAGACTGTTCTGGGCCTTCCCCTTTCTGTCTCTGTATCTCTCTCTCTCTCTCTGTCAAAAACAATAAAAATAAATCTTTAAAAAAGAAAAAAAAAGAATTCAGGAAAACCAGGATGGATCAGCGGGTTAAATGCTTGCTTTGCAGCCCCAGGGACCAAGGACTGAATCCCGGCCTTGGCCCGTGCAGACCCATATGCTGAACTGGGGTGTGCTTCCCATGCAGGAGACTCCCAGTTTGGTTCTCACCCCCTAGTTTGGCCACTGGCTTGAGGGGGCAAGCCTCTCATGCAGGAGGCCCCCAGACCAGTTCCCACCCTGCACAGCCCCTGCCCACCTGTGTGGAAAGAAACCATGTCAAAAACTGATGATGTACAACTATGGAGATTGCTCTGGGCCCTCCCTCTTCTCTCTAACTCTGTCTGTCTCTGTCTCTCTCTCTGTCAGATACAATAAAATAAATCTTTAAAAAAAAAAACAGAAAAAAACAGTTCAAGCTAAAGAGAAACTGTTAGATTCTGCCAGTTACAGACCCTGGCAACCGACAATTCCTACAAACAATATTTTTGGATTATAGATTGTTTCAATGATAAAGAATAAAACATTTGGGGCTGGGTGAAAAAGGTGAAGGGATTAAGAAACACAAACTGGCAGTTACAAAACAGTCACAGGGAAATAAAGTACAGCACAGAGAACACAGTCAATAATGTTGCAAAAAACTATGTATAGTGCCAGGTGGGTACTAGACTAAATCAGGGTGATCACTTCTTAAATTATATAAATGTCTAACCACTAGGCCATACACCTGAAACTAATATAAAATAATGTTGAATGTCAACACTAATTGAAAAAAAAAATAGGTAACTTTAAAAAATAAAATACGTACAGTTGAATATTCATACAGTTCTAAATGATCTTTGTTTTTCCCAGAATTCAAAGTCATAATTATAATCACAGGATGCTACAGCAGGAAGGAGGCTAACCTGTTCCCCACCCAACCCCCACCCCCAGCAAGAAGGATCCACTCTCAGGGGCTGTGGGGTGATCCCTTCCTGCTGTCACAACTCAAGAGAACCATTTTGAAAGTTAATTCATATTACAATGAATCTCTTTAAGATTTCCCAGGGTCTCTCCCATTACACCCTATGGTGAATGCCTTCTAGGATTCTTTCTCTTATGCCTCTAAGTCAGTGTTTTTCAAACGTGCAGAGCCCAGAGTTTGCCCCTGAATGCACTATATCTCAGCATATATTCTGCGGAGTCTTTCCAGTAAAGAAGATTCTATGGTCTTCTTTTCTATAGTTTGTTTCTGGAAGGTGTGGGGATAGTTTTCTTGGTGTACCCCTTTCCATAGCCAAGAGTGCCCACCAGGAGATTCTGACACCGCAAAGGTGTGAGTTATCCCACCCTCTTAACGCTCCCTGAGAATTCCTTGCAAGAAATCATTTCTCCTCTGGTTTCTCACAATACTGGATCAGTAATCCCTTCTATTATAGATATTTTTAATTAGAATTTTAACAAGATTTTGATTCTTATTTTTCTCTCATGCACTTATTTAGTTTTTACATGTTCTAGCTATTATCTGGAAATAAAATGAAATTTAATATAATTGATCAATGTCATGTTAACTTTTTTGTCTTACTTAAAATTTTGTATTCATTTTATACTGACTATCTGACCTGGGATTTGTTTCTATAATGCCTGACAGGAAGTGGCTGTAGGAGAGCTGATGGTGGGGAAGGTCCCCTCCCCCAGCTTCCCCACTGCTCTGTTGGCTACCTCCCCTTCCCCCCACCCACAAAAGACTTCTCACCTTGGGAAAGGCTCCCCTTGGGAAAGTCAGTTCATTCGGTGGGGCCTTAAGGCTCAGGGTACAAATGGCACATTTTATTTACTTGATAAATGTTGCTTCCTAGCATCTCACCCCACTTAAAACTTTTATAAAGAAGTCTTTGTTTTTGAAACCTATGAGTTCCAATGACGGCCACTGGATTTTGGATAAACCAGAATGTCTTAAGCTAGGAGACAAGAGTCACTGGAAGGTTACACAAATAAGGATCTGACACAATATGAGGCTGGAAGCTTATACAATTTAAGGGCTCATCTTTAGGAAAATTGACATTTCAATGTCAATCCCCTCCCTGAGCCTTAGAAGGGGTCTCTGTGAGTAAGGTGCCCTGAAGCTGAAGAAGGGACAGGGCCGGTGCAGAGAGGGGCCTATCACCTGGAGGAAACAGGAAGAGAAATGAGGCTCTGCCTAACTTCTGAGAAACTTCTTTCCATAGCCCCGCTCTTCCCTTGCTGGAGGGATCACAGATGGAGCCTTTTGGCTTGGGACACCTCTTGGCTTTCTGCCCAAACTGTGAAATCAAGGAAAAGCTGGACAGAACAAGATTTTTCCAAATATGCTTTGTTCTGCTTTTAAAGGAATCACTGGGACACCTGCAGAGCAACCTAGGAAGTCAGAACCTAAGGAGACAAAGAGGTCCTTCTTGTCTCCACATTGTTGATCTGATGACCCCTGGGAAAGGCCCAGGATGCAGGGAAGTGGCTGAGGGAGGACTTAGCCAGCCTGCCTTCCTTGCTTGTTTTCCTGCTCCCCACCGGAAACAAGAGACAGTATTATAGAGTTTAGAGAGGCTGGAGAACAACTGAGCAAACCTCTCCCTCCTGTTGTTTTAAGACAAATTGCATTCAGGTGGAGAGAGACCCAGAATCAAATCCTAGTCCCAGTATCTACCAAGTGGCACTGGGCAAGAAGAACATGACCTCTCTGACCTGCAAGGTCTATGAAATGGGGCTAATAAGACCCACAGTGCAAGATGGTCACGGCGCTTAAATGAGATGAGTTAAATGCACCCAGCACAGGAGCCACCGTAATAAATCATTTAATGGCTATAAACTCTTTTGCAACAGGGCACTGCCACTCCTGTCATTAGAGGTGTGTCTATGTCTCTGCCCCCAGGACTCTGGGTTGGCCCTGCACCTACTGACACATAGAATATACCAGAAGAGAGGCTAGGAGGGTTCTGGGGCTAGGCAAAGGAGCCTAGGATGGCCGCAAAGACCCTGCCACATCCTCCTTTTGCTCCAGAGGGCTGCCCTGCCACTGCCCTGTAAAGAAACCTGTCTAGTCTATTGGAGGAGGAGAGGCCACATGGAGAACAGAGGCTGCCCAGCTGACCGGTGACATTCAATACCAACTACCAGCCACCCTGGCAAACCACCTTGGACCTTCCGGCCCAGCGGACACTCCAGCTGAATGCAGTCACATGAGTGGGCCTCTGAGCCACTGGGTAACTGCCCAGGCTCCCACAGAATCACAAGAAATAATAAATCATGGTTTTCAGCCACTAGGTTTGGCATGGTTAGTTATTCAGCAACAGGTCAAAAAGGATAGTGCTTATTATTACTACCTATCCTTTCTGAGGAATAGGACAGTCTGTATCAGGAGCCACGTGATCACCCCCCTCCTGTCACCCTTTGCCCTAGAGGCCCTGCAGCTCGTCTACAACTATGAACTACTCAGGGAATTTGACAGCTGAAATGAGCAGACAGCAAGGATTTTTAAAATTTTCTAGGTGGTCTTTTACCCTGTTGCCTAAGGGCCACTTAAAACTGTATCCAAGATACTTGGAAAATGGTGTCCCTTCTAACCTCCTCCCATAAGACTGCCATTACCTCAAACTGATTCCAACTGCACTATTTTCCAATAAACATGGTACTTATCTATCTGATTCAGTTTCTCGTTTGACACAATCAGGTAGTCAAAAGATCTAAGCACACTGACATGTGTAAAACAAATCAGTTGTGGCTTCACATGGCCTCAAGTTTAATATCTATTACAAACTTCATGTTTCAATTCAGAGTAAGTCTGTAAAAATATCTAAACTTGGCCCATAGACTTGGTGATAAAGAACTGTCTGGGGCCTTGTTCCCAAGGCAAAGACTTCAATGAATGTAGTTTGGAAGCTCAGATCCAGAGGCTCATGGGAGTCAAACTTTTCCCAGGTTTATGAAATTGGGTCAAGCTACCCCAACCTGTAGATCCCTAAGTCCTGGTAACACTCTTACATTCTACAGCCTATTAACAATTTTAAGCATGGAAAGACTTCTTGGAATGGTGGCTCTAACCTCTTCTAACTTATGGAGTTGATCTATGTAAACAGAACAATCCTTTCTATATGGACCAAGTGTGGAGTTTGCGCTTTTTTTTTTTTTAAGGAAAATAGTTTGTTCAGCCATTGTTATAATTTAGTTCTAAGACATTAAATGCTATCTAAAACAGGCTCACTTGTTGGGCAAATGGGTTCTACTCACAAAAATCCCCCTAAAATGGTATGTTCTGTACTACGTAGGGGGGAAAAGTGTGCAGGAACAGTATCAGATTGCTGTTTTCATTGGTCATGTGTCCCTTTAGGTCCTCATAAAACTATTTCTGGATGAAACTCATGAACTTACACCTCGGCCTAATGAACTAGCAGCAAGCAGTCTCAGGGCATGACTGCCTGTCCAGCACTGAGGAGCGTGACATGAAACGGCCTCATGAAGCACAGGCGCCGGGTTTTACTATATGGTATTGGGAGTGTTGCTGAGAACCCTGCCGTTGTAAACGCAGTGTTTTCTGGATGAAAAGCCAAAGGAGAACTTCTCTCGCCCCTTGCCTCGCCCCCAAATCAGGACCAGACGGGCTTCTCTGATTTGGTGTCTCTCCCAGATGCCCTGCAGCATGTGATGGACTATGGCCCCTTCTCCTCAGCTGCTGGAAAGCTTATCACCAGCACTTCCAGGAAGAAGAGAACAGTACCTCAGAGAACACTAACCCACCTCACTCCTACCTCCATCTGATTCATCCTTTGACACGTTTTTCGTTCTTATCCTAAATGTACTTTGTCTTGTCATATTGAAAGCATCTTTGTAAGCCATCCCAAATTCGTTCTGGAACAAAATAGGGTATAAATAAAACTAAAGATCGTTTAGTGAGCATGTGCACCTCATCCCCCTACTCTAGTCAGGGACCTCTTTATAAGCTAGGGCTGCACGTTGCCACACTTTGAAATCCCTAGAGTGTCTAGTGCTATGCTTTTACTACTGAGTGAATGTTGGGGGAACTGAGAGACAGAATATGCAAATCTTGATACCACTATGTTACCTGAATTATAAAATAAGCAGTATATTATGTTATCTTTTATCTTCAAAACAAATTCACATGCACATGAAAGGATGCATGTACATGGGTGTTCGTTGCAGCTTTTTTAGTAGTAACCTTAAGGTCCAATGATAGGCAAAGGCCTAAATATACTGATACAGCTACACTACCACAGGTTATACATACATTTAAATAAACAAGATGATACAGAAAAATGCCCATCACATACTATGAAGTGAAAAACAAATTAGGCTATGAAATTACCAATTTTTAAAAAATGTATAACTAGGCACATTTTGGCATTTGTAGAAAAAAGGTCGGAAGAACTGTACCCCCAAAACTGATATCTGGTTGTGTTTGGGAGTGAAACCAAAGAAGGTGGGAGTCGGGGAAAGGGGGAGAAAGAAACTTTTATTCTCCACTGATTGTTTGTAATGTTTTTTTATAATGAGCAAGTTTCTCTTTTGTAATTAAAAAAAAACACAAAAAAAACACTGGAGAAGAAAACATTTAGAGACTTGAAGTTATAATGCATTATCAAGTCCTCAAAATTGCCTAATGCTTTAAGTGTCTGTTTCGGAGACACTAAGCAAGTATACCCTCCAAGCAGTTCAGACACCCAGCCCCCCATCGTACAGCCTGATCTATCTTGCGCTAATTCATCCACAAAGCATGTCAGAAACTGATCCGTTAAGTAACACTCCTGCAGGTTTTTGAAAAATGAAAAGGCCTAGAATCTGTCTCAATGGGAGCACAGCTGTAGTCTTTATAAGTTCTTAAAATAGCATGTTACCAATTAGAAAGCATTTCAATTCATAATTGTCTCACTATTTTTATGTTTTAGAACAAAACATGTTAACCTAGCAAGCCTAGTTTAGGGAATTATGTTCCTAAAATGTAACACTTTGTAAAGGTTTTTTTTTGTCGTTGTTCTAAATTTTTCACCTAATAAAAATTCCTTCTTCTTCCTATTATGCTAATAAATACTACATGTCAAATAGAAGTTTTCTATGCCTCAAAATGTACTATTTAAAAGTTTTTAAGGCCTATTTGGAGAAAGCTAATTAAATTAACTTGACAAACTAGTTTCTCCATGGTCCCCAAAATTTAAAAGTTAAATCAAAACCCATATATAACTCCAGCCGTGTACAGTTATTTCTAGGGTGGCCATGGCAAGATACAGTGGGCACTAATACAGTACAGGTTGGGATCCAAACATGGGCTCCACAGGACTTGTCAGGTGTACACTGTAAGTCCGTAGCTCAAGATGACATCAGAGAAGTCAGACTGAAAGCATTAGATACCAGACAGCCGAGGAGAGGTAAAGTTAAACTCTGAAAACATATCAACTAAGGTAAGAAAATCAGACAAAGAAGGGATGAGCCAATGGGAAGATCCAACTAGGTCAGCGTGTGCATGATAAAAGCACGCAGTAACCAAGCAACCCGGGTGAACTGACACCTGTGCAGTCTTCCTCCAGGCTTTGTTGTTCTTGTCCACTGGTGAGTGCGTCAAGTGTGGGAGTCAGAAATCGTTATAAAAAGGAAACCAAAGGCCTGCAGAGAGACTCTGCGCTCGATTAACTCCAGGGCACAAATACTGGAATTCACTCAAGGATGCTGAGTGCTGCCTCACCTATTTCTCCAAGAAGCTTTTTTGGCAATCCCAAAGACTACGAATGATGATTCCAGTTTGATTGTAGATCTTGAAATAGATGTCTAAGGAAGTCTTGATATTCCAACCCTTTTATAAAATGTAATGAGAATACTTTTCCAATTCCCTGGGAGGCAAGCAGCCAATATCCTAACAATTTTGATCAGCAAATGGGCTTTGAAAACAACACAATCCATTCTTTTCTTCTGCACAAACTTCTCAAAGCTGGAAGGGGAGATGTCAGCCAGCCACCCACTCTGCACCAGGAGCCCCTAGCTCCCTCTCTGGCTGGTAAAAGTGGACATGGCTTAAATCCATCAGCCAGTTTGTTCTGGCTCCATTTGTCTTCTGACTTAACCTAAAGAAAAGAAGAAAAAAAACTACCGCTCTAAAGAAACTGCTTTCAAATCCAAGTTTACTCCTTCCACACTTCTTCCCTTAAAACCAACTATGTTGCTTTGAAGTAGAGGGAACTGGTAGGAAGTCCCCCTTTTGCATGGGCCCAGCCAGCTGCCTTTCATTAATGTGGGCCCTGCACCCACCACACACCAGATGAGTCCCCTATGACGGGGTCCAGCTAGCTCCTAATCAATTCTATGCTCCCCCTCCACCTTCTCTAGCATCTCCAACCCCAAAGGCCAGCATATTCCACTGCAACCTCTTTTTTCCATCCATTTGACACATGGTTTCCAAATAGTAGGCTGTGACCCATGAATAGGTGATAGTTTTTCAGAACACAGAACAGAAACAGAAATAGAGTAGAAACAGAAACAAAACAGAATGGAGTCCACAGCAAGGATGCGTACTGTTTCATGAAACTTGTTTCAGATGCACGTATACTTATTTATGCCCTGGGTCTCAACGTGAAAACGAATTTTGTACTGTGACTTATCCAAAAATGTCTGAAACACGGCTTTAGACAAGCTTTTATTCACCATTCAGTCAGACTGTCCCATCGCGGTGGGTCCCACTGCTCAGCAACTCCTTTCCTCATGCTGGTTCGCACTCTGAACAGACTTCCAGCTGTCTTATTCATCTGCTATTTTCACAAACCAGAGCCTTTTACAGTGATTCACAAGCTTCTTCTCATGTGTCCACAGGACTGCCTTCTCCTTGAACAGACCAATGTTCTAAGAAAAAAAAACCTTTTGCTATTCCTGCCTTCTTTTCAGGTCTGGGAATTGCTTGTAGCACATCCAACTGTCTCACTATGAATAACAAACCTCAGAGCAGTAGGACTCCATTTCTTTGTGAGCTACCTTTCATCTTCAACAAGAAAAAATACCATCAAAGTCACTCTTGAAATACCTCATATTTTCTTATACAATTCCCTTTGCTTTCCTGATGTAATATATTCGTGGGTATAATAATATATCCAGTGTCTGAAGCCCATACCAGGTGGATATAGCTCATCCCTACTAAAGTCTGTTTCCCAGCCTTGAGAACAGATGGTTACTCTACCTCCATGTTGCTATCTTCTTCCTCTCACAAGGCAAACAGAAAGAAGGAAAGCACAAGGTGAGGGGACAAGTACAGACATCCTTTCCTTCCTAAGGCCAAGGGCACAAGCTGTCCAGCACAATTCCGCCCCCAGTCCTGTCCTCCCTTGTCCAACTGCCCACAGTCTCACCCAAATAATTCATTATCTTCCTCTATAGGAAAAAAAAATCATTTTCTGTATCTTCTTGTAGACTGTTCAGTTGACTTTTCTCAGCCACTTTTTAACCTTCCAAGAGATAGCAAAGTGAAATGAACCCTTCATCTATAAATATGGGGCAGTAATTTGAGAAGAAGGGTGTGGGGAGACATTGAGGTCTGAAGTTTCTTAGGAAGTAAACCGCTCAGTTCCTTCCCTCCTTTGAGGGAGGGACATAAATGCTGGGCCTCCTTCAGCACCAGGGAGGAGAGCGGCAGGTCTAGAACTATAGGACAGGACAGCTGCACTAGGCTCTGAAGGACAAGGCACACCCTGAGAGAGAGAGAGAGAGAGAGAGAGAGAGAGAACACGCGTGTGCACGAGCGCGCAAGCCACACTGAGGACCCCAACTCCACCTCCCCAGGGCTCCTTTGCTCCCTCTGGTCCTCTGGTTATTGGGAATTTCCTCCATCCCCTCTTAACCTCTTGACATGCAAAAATGTCTCAGACATGTCACGTGTTTCTTAAGCCATTGTAAACACTGACATCTCTGAGACGCGCACAGAATTAATTTGCTTTGAGTGGTTATAATGCAAATATTATCAAGAAATAATTATATACATTCAGTGTTTAAAGTGTGAACTGTAGGAAAAATCCCTTTAAGACATCTGTTTTGAACTTGTACAAAAGTGACACTGAAAGTCAAATGGGGTATCAAGTGCAAACAGCCAGACTAATATTCTACTAATACATACAGCTGACTACTCAACAGAAGATTCAAATTCAAGTGAAGGTAGTCCTATACAATGTAATGTTTATAAATGTGCAAGACCTATCTCTATCTATATCAAGCAATGATGAATGTAAATCAGGAGATGAGTGGAATTGGGAAGAAAAAGAAAATATTCTAAATATAAAACCATTTACCATATTGTTGGAATAAATGCTTTAGTTTTGCAAAGACTAGGAGCAAATCCTATGCCTCTGTGTTTTGAAACAAGTGCCAAGTGATTATTATTTTTCTTTTGAAATGATAACCATAGAAACAAATAGATAACGCAAGTCAAAAGATAAAGGACCAGAACTTGAAAAAGGACAAGGAGTGGTTTCCAGTAACAAGTGATGAAATGAAAGAATACCTTTCGTTATGTATCATAATGTTGCAAGTACGAAAATCTAAAATAGATATACTAGTCAAAAAGAGCAATATTAGAGACACCGGTATTTTCAAAAACTATGCCTTGCACAAGTTTCTTGGCTATATCACATTTTCTTCATTCTGTGAACAATGAAACCATATGTAAAGAAGACAATATGAAAAGTGTGAAGTATAGTGAGCTATCTGAATAATAAGTTTGAACAATTACACACTCCAGATGAAGATGTCTCCCTAGACAAGTCACTGATGAAATTCAAAGGACAGCTGGGGTACATGCAATTTATAACTACCAAATGTGCCAGATTTAGAATCCAAGTTACGAGTTAGGTGAATCCAATACTGGGTATCACACCTGCAAATGTTAAGTTGAAAAATATATAATATTTTTGCTGATATAAAATTTCATTTAATCTGTATACTGGGTATCACACCTGCAAATGTTAAGTTGAAAAATATATAATATTTTTGCTAATATAAATTTCATTTAATCTGTATGTTTAATCAGTCAAGTACTGAGTTAGGTTTGTGATAACTCCCTTCTCTCAAAGCCTCCAATTACCTTGGTAATCAAACAAATCTCTCTCCAATCAATCTCCATTCTAGAAAATGAAGGAAAAAGTAGGCCATGTCTTGCATCCATACTTCATGTCTAATCAGAAGACCCTACCACTTTGAAGTTGTTATAAAGTTTCAGCCTCTTAACCACTGTCATTCCTAGGCACCTTCAAATATATGGTAAAAAAATAAAATAAAAATAAAAAATCTTGGAATAAAAGGAATAGGAATAGCTCACAGTGTAAAGAATTATAACTGGCTGTGAAGCTGGGTGTTAAGACATCCAACCCTAGACAAATAAAACTCATGCAAGATCACACAGTAAAGATTCGAACTCTGGAGAGAGGTAATGTGGCTAAAGGAGTTGTATGGGTTAGGGAAAAAAGCACCCTCAAAATAGAGTATCCTCTGGATCATCTGATGGCACAGGAAGGAGTTGGCAAATCCACTAAAACCCGTGGTTCCTCCTGCCACTGTTTCTAGTTTTCTAGTGTGGTAGGAATACACTTTTCTCATTTAGTTTCACCTAGAATTTATGGAAAAGACAAACAAGGGGGAAATTTTCTACTTTACATATAGCACACTTAAAAGAGATATGGAATTCTCTACTGTATTACCTTAACTGACTACACAAAGAGGAAGCTGCATCCTGATCTACATCATGTGCTCACACAGCAGTATTTCACTTAAAACACAAACATTCGAGATCCATTTTTCTCAACTCCATTTAGGGCTGATAAAGATTTTATTAAAATTACATCTTTTTTTTTTCTCCCTACTTCACATGTCAACTCCTAATATCTACACAAACTTTTCCATTTTGTCCCCAGCTGGTATCAGATTCATGAAACACTGTCAAAGATCTTATAATTTCACATAAAAGCGTGCACCACATTAACACTCAGATGTGTACGACTAAGAAAACACTGCCCAGCAACACTGACCCTTTCATGAACCTGGACAACAACTCAGTGTTTTTCCACAGGTTGTCCTAACATCTTGGGGCTGTAGGAAAAGGCAAGCATTACTGATCCCATTTCATGGGCAGGTAAACTGAGGGAGGCGCTTCAGCAGCCTGTCCAGGGTGACAATGGTAGGGCTGGAAACAGAAACCCAATGTGGGCCTCTGTATCTGCACCCAGTCCCTCTGCATTAGACTCTTCAGTACTTGGTGGCTAAAAATGAGACCCACTTGAGCACCGTCACGGTGAATAAACGCTTATTTCATTTAGTAGGGGGAGTTGCAGGGGGGAGACTTAGCCACTTGATGCACCTGGCTACCGGCCTCTCCCAGGCTTTCCCTGACACCCAAAGCACACGCCTGTTTGGGCACAAACCCTGGAGGAACCGCAGGCAACCCGGGAAGCCCGAGTGGGACTCACCGAGGGGTTCGCGCAGGGACCGCGGGCCAGGACCCCACCTGCGCAGCCCACAAGCCAGAGGATGCTGCGCCGCCGTACGCACCTGCTGGAGCCGCCGCCGCCCCGCGCGCTCGGGACGCCCCCGGCCTCCAGATCCCTAGCCGCACTAGGCCGGGGCGGGGACCCGGGACCCGCCCTCCTCCCCGAACCCTGCAAACAGCGTCACCTGTGCCGCGTCCCGGGGAGACTAGCGTGGGCGCGGCGACTGCGCGCGGCGGGGTTCCGGGCGCCCGGTCCTCCGGCCAGGCCCGAGGGCTAGCTCCGGCTGAGCCCGCCCGCAAGATGCTCGGCCAAGCCGGGGAGCCGTCCCGGAGGTCCAGCTGCTGCCGCGCCCGCCTGGACTGCGGGCTCGGGTTACCGCAGCGAAGCTCCTTAAAGGGGCCGCGGCCACCCACACTCCGACCCCCGACCAAAGTGGGCGGGGCCCCGAGGCCGGGCCCTGGCGGGGACCGACCTTGTGGGGCAGGAACCCGGGTCCTAGTAAGGGCTCAGAAGCGAGAACCGCCGAGGCGGGCTGCGGGGGGTCCTGGACGAGCACGCTCGCCCGGGAGAGGCGGACGGCGCCTGGTGTCCAAAGCGAGAAACAGAGTCCGCAAGTGGGGACCCGCCTGAGTCCCTTTCCGCGGTGATCAGTACTGGGCTGGCCACGTACCCAAAATTCCTTTCAGATTATGAGTTTACATTCTGCTTTAAACCCCCAAATCCTGCCCAAATAAGCGCATAATTTCATCACGAGAAACAAGAGAACAGAGCAATTACTGATTTTTCCGGCCACGTCTGACTTGGCCAAAGGCCAGCCCCGCCGTACGCAGCTTGGGGCTGCAGGTACTTTCCACACTGGGTAGGGGGCGTGTGTGCAAGCGGCCCGTTCTCAGAGCAACCCCTCCCAGGCTTTGTAAAACGCGCTGGAGAATGCACCAGCACTCGGTCTACACGCGGGGCCCCTCTGCTGTCAGAGTAGGGAAGTAGGATTTGAATGTGTGGTGCTGGCTCCGAATTTCAAGTTGCCCAGTGGATAAAGTTTGCCAATAGATAGGTCTTCTAACCTGCTAGTAGGCTCAAAAACTCCCAAGTGTTCTGTGTCAACAAGATGAAGTTATTTTGAATAAAACAAAACAATGAGGTGGTACATTTAGGCTGTATTAATTTGCAAAAAGCAATTACCAATTCTAGCAAATTTTGGAAAGAGGTAAGTTCTAGGTATTTCATAAATACCACCATTAATAACATAGGGTAGTTATTTGTAAGAAATGTCCATCCAGATGGCTAATATATTTTACATTACACATGCATACATATATATACACACACACAAACACACCAATTTCTTCATCTGTTAAAAGGGGATAATGCATAGTTACCTCTGAAGGCTCTAGTCTTAGCAAATGGACCTCAGCCTGACGTAGAAAAGATAAAACCTAATCTGCCCTACAAGGTCAGAATCCTGCCGTGCAGTCAAGCAGGGAGGAAGATCTTGCGGGGCCCCCCCCCCCCCAGTGCATGTTCCCTTTTTTCTCCCCAAGACTCTCAGGACACACCAGGGCACAGGTGCCCTTTGACCATAACCTTTCCCATCATAGTTGCTTCACAATGTGCATAGTCCTTGACAAGTTTGGTTTGCCCCATACTTGCCTTATGCACTCAATTAGCTACTTCATAACTCTCCGCGGGCAGGACCATTGTATGTGCACATCTGTGGGGTCAGCCCTGCAAGTACATATTGCGTATGTCACCTCAGGACCACACCTCCTTCATACTTACTCCTATGTTTGTCCCTGGGTGCTGACAGTTGCTCTGTTTTTTCCTAATTGTACCAATCATTATCTTTGATATGCATGTTCTCTAACACCCACAGCAGTGGCCAAGGCCAAGTAAACCCACAGAAATCCACTATACTCTGTCCCAGGAATATTATTCCTTCAGGTTAGGCTTCTACAAATGCATCATCAAATCCTCAGGGTTGTTTTGAAATTATACTGGTACAGAACACGTGAATAGATACATCAAGGCCAAGGCCTGAGAGATAGGAAAGGAATTCAGTAAATATCAGTTGAATTTTGAACTTTTAAATTAATCAAAACTCCATGACCTTAGGAGGAAGAATATATCAATGGCATATTTTCACTCAATATTTTAATACAGCTTAATTTCTTTAAAAATATCCACTATTAAAAGAATATATATATATATATATATGTGTGTGTGTGTGTGTGTGTATATATATATATATATACATATATATATATATATATCCACTTCATTATTCACATTTAAATCTTCAAAAGTATCTTAACTTTGTTTTACCAATTCTCCCTTTCCAAGGACAGTTCCTCCAGATTCTGTATTTACTATCTGAAGTTTTTCTGCATTTTAAGTGTATCAAAATTAATTACACTTTTTATATTTTTTGTTCATTAAAACAGTTCAAAGAAACAGTTCAAAGAAAATGAAAGTAGTCATCCACTCTTAAAAAGAGAAAAAAATACAAAAAATCTTTTGAAGCAAATTTTTTTGATAAATTTGTTTCCCCAAATTCCTAAACGTCTAAACAGAGACAACTGTTTGGGAAACTGAGACCAAAAATGCTTCTTTTTAAAACAACAAGATAATTAAAGCAAAAGTATTTTGGAAAACTGCCTCAATTCTCCAATCTTCTCCATTAGTGAAGATATAACCAAAATTATACCAAACATTTTGATAAGAAAGGTTGATTTAGTAAAAAATGAATAAACTCACTTTTTAAAATTGGTAGTTTTGGTGTATTGAGAATTTAGGGTAAGGTTTTTTGAATATTTAAAAGTACTTTCATTTGTTTATCAGACTTTTTCAAGAAACTATTTCAGGATATTAACAAGTGTTATTGCTGGGCAGGTGAGAGGCTATGCCTTTTGTGTCCTTTTTGCTTATCTTATGTTATTTCTCCAATCATTTAATATAAATTACTATAAATTCTAAATTATAATTAATATAAATTTTAATTGATATAAACTATAATATAAATTGTGAAAATATAAATAACTTATTTTTAATGAAAGTAATACATATAAGTGAAAATTCAAATGAACATATGAACTATCCTAAAAATAACTAAAAAAAACCCAGTAATTTTTCATGGAATTATTTTTAATATAAAACATTATCTCCCTTATACAAGGGAGGACTGATAAATTTTGCCTCCACTGTAATATTTTTTGTTACATTAGACATATCTGGATTATTAAATTTATTGGGATGACATTGATATCAATTGCATTGTTTCCAGGTGTACAATTCTACATTACATTGTCCACACATCGCATTATGTGCTCACCACCCAGAATCAGCTCCATCATTTTTGACCTTGCACACACAGATGCTTAATTTCTCACCCAGTACACACTGAAATGGAAGAGGGTTCAGACCAAAAAATAGTCAACATGACCTTCCCAGCCAAGGCCTGAGTTCTGAATCTCTTTGGCTAAGGTGATCCCTTTAGCAGTATTCCATGCTTTTGTTCTTGGGGTCATAACCATGAACCCATTTCATCACCTGTAATGATCTTCTTTAAGAAGTCCTCAGAAAGAAAACTGACTCTGGGTGGTGTGCACATAATGCAATACATCGTGTATATATTGCATTATGAGCTCCCCACCCAGAATCAGGTTTTTGTTTTGTTTTTTCCACTGCCATATACTTGGATCCCCCTCCCCACTCCCCCTACCTTTCCCCTCTCTTTCTCTGGTGGCCACTACATTATTGTATGTGTCCATGAGCTTTTTGTTTTGTTTGATTGTTCATTTATTCTGTTCTTTAGATTCCACATATAAGTGACATCATATGGTATTTATGTTTCTCAGTCTGACTTATTTCACTTAGCATGATATCTTCTAGTTCCATCCACATTGTTGCAAAAGGTCTGATTTTATTCTTCATTATGGCCCCATAGTATTCCATTGTATAAATGTACCACAGCTTCTTCATCCAATTATTTTTTTTTAATTTTCTTTTTAAATTTAAATTTAAATTTTATTTTTGACAGAAAGAGAGATACAGAGACAGAGACAGAGAGAGAACTGAACTGTGGGAACTCCCCAGTTCAGCATATGGGTCTGCCTGGGCCGGAGCCGGGATTCGATCCTCAGTCCTCGGGGCTTCAAAGCGAGCGCTTTACCCACTGAGCCATCCCAGTTTTCCCCAATTATTTTTTTTAAGATCCATTCTTTATTGTTTTTGACAGAGAGAGACAAAGAGAAAAGGGAGAGCCCAGAAGAGTCTCCATAGTTGTATGTCATCAGTTTTCGACATGGTTTTGTTCCACACAGGTGGGCAGGGGGACAGAGGGGTGGGACCTGGGCCAGGGCCTCCCACGTAGGAGGGACACCTCAGTTCAGCATATGGATCCACACAGGCCAGGGCCAGGACTCGATCCTTGGACCATGGGGCTACAAGGCAAGCGCTTAACCTGCTGAGCCATCCCGGCTTGCCCCCATTTATTGATGGCACTTAGGTTGCTTCCATATCTTGGCTATTGTAAATAATGCTGCAATGAACATAAGGGTGCACAAATATTTTTGGATTAGTGTTTTGGAATTCTTTGGATAAATACCCAGAAATGGAACTGCTGGATCATAAGGTAGTTCCATTTTTAATTTTTTGAGGAATGTCCATACTATTTTTCACAGTGGCTGGACCAATTTGCAATCCCACTAATATTATAGCACCACATTCTCACCAACACTTGCTGTTGGTCAATTTATTGATGATAGCCATCCTGACCAGAGTGAGGTGGTATCTCATTATGGTTTTGATTCACATTTATTTATTAATTAGCAATGCTGAGCATCTTTTCATGTGTCTATTGGCCATCTGTATGTCCTCTTTGGAGAAATGTCTATTCAGGTCTTCTGCCCATTTTTTAATTGGACTGTTTGTTGTTTGTTTTCGGTGTTGAGTTTGTATTAGTTTCTTATAAATTTTGGGTATTAACCCTTTATTGGATGCCTCATTGGCAAATATTTTCTCCCATTCTGTAGGATCTCTTTGTTTTGTTGACAGTTTCTTTTGCTGTAAAAAAAACTTTTTAGTCTGATATAGTCCCATTTGTTATATTTTTCTTTTGATTCCCTTGCCCAAGGAGATAATGTCTGAGAAGTTAGTTCCTATATTTTCTTCTAGAAATTTTTTTGTTCCAGGTCTTAAATTTAAGTCTTTAACCTGTTGTGTTTGTTTTTTTTTATATGGTGAAAGAAGGCAGTCTAATTTCATTGTTTTGCATGTATCTGTCCGATTTTACCAGCACCATTTGTTGAATAGACTGTCTTTACTCCAGTGTAAATTCTTGCTTCCTTTGTCATAGATTAATTGGCCATATAGATCTGGGTTATTTCTGGGCTCTCTATTCTGTTCCAATGATCTATGTGTCTGTTTTCATGTTCATAACATGCTGCCTTGATAACTGTAGCCTTGTAATCTAATTTGATGTCTGGTAGTGTGATTCCTCCAACTTTGTTCTTTCTCAGGGTTGCTGTGGCTATTGTGGGTCTTTTATGGTTCTATATAAATTTTAGGGTTACTTGTCCTACTTCTGTTAAGAATGTCATTGAGGGGAAATTGGGATGGCTCAGCGGGTTAAGCGCTCGCTTTGAAGCCCCGGGGACCAAGTATAGAATCCCAGCCCCAGCCCATGCGGACCCACATGCTGAACTCGGGTGTGCCCCCAGTTCAGTTCTTTCCGGGGACCTATGTGGGAGGCTCCCGGCCCAGTTCCTGTCCTGCACAGCCCTGTGCCCGCCTGTGGAGTGAAACTAATGCTGTCAACTATGGAGACTGCTCTGGGCCCTCCCTCTTCTCTCTGTCTCTCTCTGTCCCTGTTTCTCTCTGTTAAAAATCAATAAAATAAATTTTAAAAAAAAGGAAAAAAAAGAATGTCATTGTTATTTTGACAGGAATTGCATTGAATCTATAGATTGCTTTGCACAGTATGGCCATTTTAACTCTATTAATTCTTCCTATCCATAATCCCCTCATTTTTTATCCTGAGCAATTACCTAAAGTTAATAAAAGGGAATCAAGTGATTTAAAGAACTGTTTTGCTTTCCCTTTTAGAGATCCTATAGAGAAACTGCCCTCTGGTTTGCATAAAAAGCCCTATACCAGATGACATTTTAAAAACTATCAGGATCTGACTTTTAACACAGTTTTATGTACACAGTATTCTACTAGTATAGAAAGGGAAAGGAGCCTTAATGTTTCAGTATAGACGAAGGGTATCCAACCTTTTGGCTTCCCTGGACCACATTGGAAGAATTGTCTTGAGCCACACATAAAATACACTAACAATAGCTGATGAGCTAAAAAAAAAAAAATCTCATGTTTTAAGAAAGTTTATGAATTTGTGTTGGGCCACATGCAAAGCCATCCTGGCCCACATGCCCCATGGGCCATGTGTTAGACAAGCTTGATGTGGAGACAAAAGGAACTCAGTTTCAATTCACTTTGTCTTAATCCAAATTATTATTCTTTCCACAAAGAATTCAAATTGTAAAAGCATCATGGGAAACTTTTTAAACAATTGTGTAAATTCAGATCGATAGCCATACAAAAAATTCTTGGAATATAACTATAAGCAACAACTAAAAACACTTTTAAAATTTGTTATACTAATTTGGAAGGGGGAGGGGACAAATACAGTCATCCCCCCATCCAGTTTATTCAAAGTCAACCAGAGTTCAGAAATCTTAAGTGGATGATGATCTCAAGTTCATCCATGTTGTTGCTAAGCAAAATAAGCCAGACAGAAAAAGTTAAGAACCATATGACTTCACTCATATATGGAATATAAAACTAAGAGCAACCAAGAAACAAAACCTCATGGACATAGTTAATAGTGTGGTGGTTACCTGAGGGTAAGAGGTGAGGAGGGCGGGAGAAGAGGGAGAGGGGAGAGGAGGGAGGAGGAGCTAAATATATACCAGTAGTAATGGAAAGAAAGTTGACTCTGGGTGTAACACATGGACCACATAATATAGAATTGTACAGCTGGAACCTATGTAATTTTTACTAATCAATGTCACCCTAATAAATTTAACAATAATAAAAAGCAATTAATGATGATCGTAAAAAAAATTAAGTGGAAAATTCCAGAAATAAACAAAGTTTTAAATTGCACACTGCTCTAAGTAGCTTACTAAATCTTGGGAGTCCTGCTCCATCCCACCCTAGACATACATGACTTATCCCTTTGCCCAACATATCCACGCTGTATCTAGCAGCCACCCGTTAGTCACTTGGTAGCTGTCTCGGTTATCAGATCAACTATCTCAGTATCAGTGCTTATGTTCAGGGAGCCCGTATTTTATTTAATGTCTCATTCACCCCAGCTCATCACATCAGCATTGTATCACCTCACTCCATCACAAGAAGAAAGGTGAGTACAGTACAATAAAATATTTTGAGAGACCACGTTCACGTAAATTTTATTACAGGATATTTTATAATTGTTTTATGTTATTGTTGTTCATCTTTTACTGTGCCTAATTTATAATTAAACTATCATAGTCATGTATGTATAGGGGGAAAAGCCCCATTTATATAGTGTTGAGTACTCTCCAAGCTTTCAGGCATCCACTGCAGGTCCTGGAACAAATCCCCAGTGGATTAGGGAGGACTCCTGTAGAGCTAAAGTTCAAAACTGCATGTGTCCTAAATAATTTATAAAGATCTGTCCTTTACAACAATAAAGACCAAAGACTCTGGAAGTCAATATAAAAATACAGAATAAACTGATAGCCCTGTTATCATTTTATCACCCTGAACCCCAAATTCAGCCCTTCCACTAGTTTCCATAGAAAATGATCTCTAAGAATTTCATGATTTCCCCCAACTTAACATAAGATGAAGGGGTTCCCTGAGGAGGCTAGTGGCCTCCCACCAGCAGTATGTTCCTCTATCTCTTCTTCCCTACCTGGGAATTGAATGCACATCTTCTGTTGCCTAAACTCCATGGAGTTACACTGCTTATATAAAGTAGTTCTTCAAACAAATACAGCTCTATCTCTAAAAACAAGTCCTGGGAAAACAATTCAACTTGATCTATGTCCTTTGCTCTCATTTCTCAATGAGCTCTTGCATTCTCTTAGCCCTTGATCTTTTTATCTCCAACTTTTGATGACTCCTTGCATCTAACATAGAGGTTTTTCTGCTTTATTTGTAAACTCTAAATTTTGCAATTAACCTTTTGCTCCACCCACTCCAGTTAGTGGCCTCAATCCAATTTGAACCCAATCTCAGCTTTGACTTACTGTAACTCTTTCTCCCTATTTCCCCAATCTACTGAGGTATCTCTATACCAACTCCACTTATACAATAGCTGTCTAAAGCTCTCTTTCTTGAGCTCCAGATATGCTCATATATTTCTAATTACTGTGTTCCCAGGTTCTTCAAGTGCAATAAAATAGAACTCATTATACCCACCCCCCATACTTCTTTCTCACTTTTCTCCATTTATGGAGACATCATGCCTCTAATTACCCAACCCAGAAACATCAATTTTTATAGACTCCTCTCTTTCACTTAGCCTTCTGTGTCCAAGTAGACACCAAATTAAGTCAATGTTACTCCCTAAAGATCTTTCATATATTTACCTACTTTCCCTTTCACTTTTACTCCCCAAATTTAGACCCTGCACCTTCTTTAACCTCTGATGTCTCTCTGGCATCTTCCCTCTCTGAACCTTTATACACAATGTACCAGGATAATAATTTCTTTCCCATCTTCTCCATGAGCTTAGTGCTACATGTTTCACACACACACACACACACACACACACAACTAAATATCAATATCTATTGACATTCATTAATTATAGAAGAGATCTCAGGGAAGTCGGGATGGCTCAGTGGGTTAAGCGCTCACTTTGCAGCCCCAAGGACCGAGGATCGAATCCCGGCCCCAGCCCGTGTGGACCCATATGCTAAACTGGGGAGTGCCCCCAGTTCAGTTCTCACGGGGGTGAGACCCTGGCCCAGTTCCTGCCCTGTGCAGCCCCGCACCCACCTGTGGAATGAAACTATGTGGAAAAACCAATGATGTGCAGCTATGGAGACTGTTCTGAGCCCTCCCCTTCTCTCTGTCTCTGTATCTCTCTTTCTCTCTGTCAAAAACAATAAAAATAAATCTTTAGAAGAGACCTCAAATGCTGTGGATTCACATCTTTTCTTTCCTGGTCATTCATAGGCCGCCTCTCTCGCCAAACTATGTTTCTTAAGATTCTTCTAACCAACTGTTGATTATCTTATCCTTTCATCTCCAATCAAAGCTTGCTATTGCCTATCAAATAAATGCATGGCATTCGAGTCCTGGGTTCTAGCTCTCTTACCTTTCCAGTTGTATCATTCATACCCTTCCTTTCATTTCCTTTGCTCAATCTAGCCAACTCCAACCACAAGTCTCCTTGCTTTTGCTCATTCTGTTTCCAAAACACAGAATGTCTTTTCTTCACATCTTTCCCTGTCAAAAGCTTTCCTAGTTTTAAGGCCCCAATCAAATGCCACTTCCTTCATAAAACTTACAGAATTTCTCTCTTCCTCTTCTCTCCTTCTTTGAAACTTAGTTTATAACTTGCTTTGTACAGTATTTTATCTCTCCTACTAAAAAAGTACTATCATAGAGTCATTCAAAGCAGTGCTTTTCAGATCACCTGCAACAGAATAATTGGAGTCTTGTTATAAAAATAAAAAAAAAACCTAGAATCAGAGTTTCCTCAGGTGTGACTCAGACTCTGCATTTTAAAAGCAAGCTCCCCATTAAAGTGCCCAGTAAAGTTAAAGGCCTTTGAGTTGCAGAAATGGGCCTTGAAGTTAGTCAGACTGGGAGTTGCATTTCAGTTGTATTTCTGTTCAAAGATAACTTTCAGAAAAAGCTAAAATCATGAATATGATACAGATAGAAAAGAGAAAGAAAAGTTAAGGATTTTATTTAATGCATTCAATGCAGGAACCAGGCAGATGGTATAACCTATTCAAAAGATAATCTGAAAAAGACACATTTACATAGAGCTGTAAAGTGGCTCAAAAATGATGAAAAGTGACAATCAGATAATCTAGAAAAAAATGTACTATCGATCAAAGACAGTGAAAGGCAGGAGTCAGATAACTTGGAAGGCCTCTTCTAGGCAATGTAGAGTTTTCTACTGGAACACAAATATTTTTCTACACCACTTAGTAATTGTGTGACTTCGAGAATGTTACTTAACTTCTCTGAGCCTCACTTTCTCTGTAAAATGGTAACAAAATTTCATAACTTTAAAAAGTTTTAATGGGGATAATACCTAATAGAGCTATTGTGATAATTAAATGAGTTCATGAGTGCCAAAAGCTTAGAACAGTGTTGAGCATATGATACTCAATTAACATTACCCAATAGTAGTAGTACGAGTGGTAGTAGTACTACTAACTCTAAATTCCTTGAGACCCATTCCTGTTTATTAATGAATGTACTCATTCAATCAATTAATCAATGTATGTCAAATACCTATTCATGCTAGGTTTGGGTGGATAATAAAATACCGTATTTTCCGGCGTATAAGACGACTGGGCGTATAAGACGACCCCCTAATTTCACAGTTAAAACATAGGTTTAGGCCTATATTCGCTGTATAAGACTACCCCCCATTTCCGAGGCTGTAGTCTTATACAGTGAATATAGACCTAAACCTATGTTTTAACTGTAAAATTAGGGGGTCGTCTTATACGCCCGGTCGTCTTATACGCTGGAAAATTCGAGTCTTTTCCTCAAGGAGTCCAGGCTAGCTAAGGAGATGAGAACTTCAGTTCCAGTATCTAAGTTGCTCTCCTAGGTATGCCCCTCTGCTCTGGGTTTAAGTGAGGAGATTAAAAAAGAGTGTCTTCTCATTGATGATGGCTGATAGGGCAGGGATATAGCAGGTCTGCCCTGTCTTAGGTTCTACAAGTCTCAACTTCTAACCTAGAAAAATAAGTACTATAAATAGGGAATTAAACTATACACTGGATGCCACAGATCTTTTCAATGTTATAAATTTTTTTCTATTATTTAACTATAGGGTGTATATCTCTTAGTTCTCACAGAATTTCTATCATTGTTACCAACTTGTATGTTTTAAAAAAAAGATCTGAAGTAAGTGTTTTTTTATAAAGGGTGTCCCAAAATTCACGCAAGAAGTAATTTTGATAGAAAACACAGGTTTATGATTAAAAATTGTAAATTTTCATTGCTCAACAATGAAAACGTGTTGTTCTTTCATGTAGTGCTCCATTTTTTTTTCACGTTAGTGACTGTATTTTATTTTATTTATTTTATTGTTTTTGAGAGAGAGAGAGAGAGAGAGAGATACAGAGACAGAGAGAGAACTGAACTGGGGGCACTCCCCAGCTCAGCATATGGGTCCGCACGGGCTGGGGCCGGATTCGATCCTAGGTCCCCGGTGCTGCAAAGTGAGCACTTAACCCACTGAGCCATCCCGGCTTCCCCTAGTGCTCCATTTTTAATAACCCTGAACTGTCAGCTGTCACACTGTCGGTTTTTTTTTGTTTTGTTTTTTGTTTTGTTTTCATTAGCAACACTTACCGCACAAATGACACAAAATTCAAATCTTGCATAAATTTTGGGACACCCTTTACTATTGTCAGACCCTTTTCTGTGATGGGTAATGCATTGGATTGTTTGAGATTTTGTTTTTAAAAAATGTAGCAGTTGGGGAAGCCGGGATGTCTCAGCAAGTTAAGCACTAGCTTTGCAGCCCTGGGGACCGAGGATTGAATCCCAGCACCGGCCCATGTGAACCCATGTGGACCCATATGCTGAACTGAGGTGTGCTTCCTATGAGGGAGGCCCCCAGTTTGGTTCTCACCCCCTGGTTTGGTCCCTGACTCGAGGGGGTGTGCCTGCCATGCAGGTGACCCCCAGCCCAGTTCCCGCCCTGCGCGGCCCTCGCCCACCTGTGTGGAACAAAACCATGTTGAAAACTGATAATATACAACTATGGAGGCTGTGCTGGGCCCACCCCATTCTCTCTGTCTCTCTTTGTCTCTGTCTGTCTCTGTCAAAAACAATAAAATAAATCTTTCTTAAAAAATGCAGCACTTGACTTTTCACAAAGTAGAAAAAAAGTAAATATTGATACTGGTCAAGATGGTGAAGTAGGTAAACACTGTGTTCGCATCCTCTCACATCCACATCAAAATCACAACTAAACTACAGAACAATCATCACTGAGAATCACCTGAAGTCTCTATGGCATACAGAAGAAGCCACATGGAGACTGGTAGGAAGGGTGCAGAAGCCAGTCAGGATATTTCCACACCCATATGTGGTGGTTAAATTTTGGGCGGGATGTCTTGGCTGTGGAGCCCTCTTCCCCACCCCGAGGAGTGAGGGGTCCAAGCCCCACATGAGGCTCTCCAGTCCAGGTTTCTAGATGTAGGGAGGGAAGTCCCCACAACCTGTGACTGTGACAACCAGCAGAGCTTGGGGCTGAGTCAGATGGAGGGCTGCTGGAGTCCCAGGTGCTCTTAGTAAAGGGCCTACACATGGACTTACTCACTGGTGGACTCACTCGCTGAGTTCTAGCACTGGGGCAGCAGCTTGAAAGGCCCCAGGGACATACAGGAAGGAAACTAATTATCTGGCTTCAGGGCGAGGGCTGGAGGGGCAGCTTTCTCCCAGACAGAAGTCTGGCAGAAGCCAACTTCTTTGTTGAGCCCTCCCCCTTCCCAGCACGCAGACCCAGGCAGCTACTATATGAGTCTCCAAAAACTTGGCTAACAATGTTTGCCCCACCCAGGTAATTCCCTGAGCCACCATCCCACCCAACTTGCAGGCCCAACCAGTAACTTTCCTATACAAACAGCCTATCTTGGCTCATGCTGCAGGTTTTCCTAAAATCTCTCAAAAGTTCACAAACCCCAAACAAGCAGCATTTGGCCTCAGCGTTCCTCACACCTCTTGCTAAGCAGCCCCACGCCCAGCACTAGCAGTAGTCAGCTTCTGTTTAGCTTAGCCTCTCTCAGGAACCACAAGGCCCATCACAGCTGGAAGACATCTGCAGATTGCTTTCTGGCTCATGACATGTGGCCCCAGGCAAAGCACAGGTGCAGGCAGAACTTGGCCTGTGGTGGGGCCCCTACCAGGAGTTCCCAAGGCCAGCATGCCTATGGCTGGTTTTGGACCAAGCTGGAGCACCACCAGGCCACCTCCACAAATGACATATCCAAAGGGCAGATTGGGCAGGCACCAGAGCCCTACTAAAAGCAAATCCTTCTCTGTAGGGCCAACCCTGCACAACTGCTCATCCACTGTAGTCATGGCCAATCCTCACAACCAATTAGCCTGAGGGTTAATCCCTCCCATTGACCTGCAAACAGTATTCAAGGCTTAACAACAACAGGAGGGCACAAAAACTACACAAGGGACACACCTAGAGTGCCTGGCTTAGATGACCAGGGAGACAGCACCACTGGACCCCACAGGATACTTATACATAAGCCACTCTCCCAAGACTAGGAGACAAAGCAGCTCTACCTACTACAGAGAAACAAACACAGGAAGGCAGCCAAAATGAGGAGACCAAAAAATGTCCCAAATAAAAGAACAGAATAAAACTTCAGAAAAATTAAACAAAATGGAGACAAGCAATTTACCATACACAGAGTTCAAAACACTGATTATAAGGATCTTCAGTAATTTCAGAGAGAACTTCAACAAAGAGATAGGAAAAATAAAAATGGAGATAGAAACCATAAAAAACAATTAGTCACAAATAAAAAATACACCTGAAATGAAGACTACATTAGAGGGAATCAACTATAGGTTATATGAAGCAGAGGATCAAGTCAGCAATTTAGAAGATAAGGTAGCAAAAAACAACCAAACAGAGTAGCAAAAAGAAAAAAGAATCCAAAAAATGAGGGTAGTTTAAGGGATCTCTGGGACAATATTAAGCATACCAACATTCACATCATAGGGATACCAGAAGAGACAGAGAAGAAACTGAAAATATATTAGAAGAAATAATGATGGAAAACTTCCCTATTCTGGCCCAAGAAATATACACCCAAGCCAAAGATGAACAGACAGTCCCAAACAAGAACCCAAATAGGCCCACACCAAGTAATATCATAACAAAATGCCAAAGGTTAAAGAATTCTAAAAGCAGCAAGCGAAAAGCAGTTAGTTACCTACAAGGGAGCTCCCATAAATCTGTCAGCAGGTTTCTCAACAGCAACTTTGCAGGACAGAACAAAATTAGCACAAAATATTCAAAGTAATGAAAAGCAAGGACCTACAACCAAGGTTACTCTGCCCATCAAAGCTATCATATAAAACTGAAGGATACAAAGAGATTCCTAGATAAGAAAAAACTAAAGGAGTTTATCACCACCAAACCAGTATAATAAGATATGTTAAGGAGACCTCTCTAAGAAGGAAACATAAAAAATATGGATAAAATGGCAGTAACTGCAATAATGTAAATGGAATAAATGCTTCAAACAAAAGACATAGGGTGGCTGAATGGATATGAAAACAAGACCTTTACATATGCTGCCTATAAGAGACTCACTTCAGATTGAAAAACACATACAGACTGAAAGTAAAGGGATGAAAAAATAATTTCTTGAAAATGGAAATGAGAAAAAAAGCTGTGGTAGCAATAGTTATACCAGACAAAATAGACTTTAAAACAAAGACTATAACAAGAGACAAAGAAAAACCCAGTAATCCCATTACTGGGTATTTATCTGAAGAAATCCAAAATGCTACTTCAAAGGGACATGTACATCCATATGTTCATTGCAGCATTATTTACAATAGCCATGATGTGGAGGCAACCTGGGTGTCCATCAGTGGATGATGGAGAAAGAGGTCACACACACACATACACACACACACACACACACACACAATGGAATATAACTCAGCCATAAAAAGAGCTGAAATCTTGCCCTCTGTAACATGGACAGACCTTAGGGGTATTGTGCTGAGTGAAGTAAGTCAAAGAAAGACAAACACCATATGATCTCACTTATATGTGGAATCTAAAGAATAAAATAAACAAACAAACAAAACAAACTCATAGATACATAGAACATTTTGATGGTTGACAGATGAGATAGGGCTTGGGGATGGGTGTAAAAGGTGAAGGGATTAAGTACAAATTGGTAGTTACAAAACTGTCATGGGGATGTAAAGTATAGCATAAGGAATATAGTCAATAATATTGTAATAACTATGTGTGGTGCCAGGTGGGTACTAGACTTATCAGGGGGGATCACTTCATAAGTTATATAAATTTCTAATCACTATGTTGTGTACCTAAAACTAATATAATATTGTATGTCAGCTGTAATCGAAAAATTGAAAATTATTTAAATATATTATCCCATTGGGGGGAATAATAATTACATGTGATACAATAAGTGAAAGTAGAGGTCTGTGAGCACAATTGACAAAATGGCTAACCATACATACAATGTACAGAGTGCTTACAGATAAGCACTGTAAAGGTGAATTTGAGCTGAACCTTAAAGGGTGAACAGGAAATCACTAAGGAAGCACAGGGTGCTAACAATTATTGTGCTAGATCACTACATATGTTAAATCTTATTTAATTTGCACAAGAGTTGTAGTACAACAATAGCTCACTCTGAGTACATACTAAGTGTCATCACATTCTAAATGACCATCATTATCCTATTTCATGAAGGAGGAAAAAACCTAAGGCTTAGCAAAATCAAGCTACTTCCCCAAAATGATACAGCCAGTGAGTGGCAAAGTCACAATTCATCCCACATAAGTTCTTTCCCAAGAGTAGGAAATATCTCTATTTACTAACAGGAGAATCAAAACCCAAGCAGATTATAAAATCTCCCAAGAGAGACTGATTAGAAATTGGGTCTCTGGTTTTAAAGTCCATACAGACTGGACAGGAAGAGCACTGGAGAAAGGCAGAATGTGCAAAACCCAGAGCATGAAGGAGCTTGGCATGTCCCAGGAATCACAAATGTCTGGAACCCAATATGCATTTATGGAAACAGAAATGGAAGACAAGGTCACTAAAGTAGGCAGACATTGTGAAGAATAAATTATGCCAAACTCCATATTGCACTCTGTGCAGCAGGACATTAGAAACAATGAAGGGTTTTACGCATGGAAATGAGATTAAAGGTTTAGAAACTGGAGGCAGGGGAACCAGTTATGACGAAGCAAAGGCTAGAGTTATAGAGATCAAGAGTTTTGAAGGCAGACAAACTGCCACTTATCACAACCTAAGGAAAGAGAACCTCTTTGAGCAAGAGTCTTCTCATCTGTAAAATGAATATAATAGGGTCATATTGAGGCTTTAATGAAAGAACATAGGTAAGCACCTGCTACTGTGCTTCAGATCTAGTAGGCATTCAATAAATGATGGTGGTAGTAGTAACAGTTGTGTACTGCAATTGTTTGCAGTGATATAAATAACTTTACATTGAGACCTAGGTTAGGTCTTTTTGAAGGCAAGACATTAAATATACTCACTAATGCTCTTTTTCCTAGGTTGTTTAGAAATATGTAAGCAAGGCTGCTTGACTTGTTCATACATAGTCGATTGTTCTGTATCAAAATGCCAAATCCCAGGAGTAAAGAGTCATACATTTAAAAAATGGCATGAGGTTAAGGGTTCACTTTATCAAATATTTGTTGTATCCCTACTGTGTGTCTTATATTGTATTAAGTGCTACATATATGAAAGTAGTTAACACATAATCTCCTTTTACAAGGATTTGAGAGTCTACAACTTTTGGGGTTGATTTTCTTTATTCCAGATCCCTGGCCTCCTCTCTTATTTACAACCTCACACTTACCTCTTAGATCTGATATTTACACTACTCTGTGGAAGTGACCTTGGTTTCCCTATTTCATTACCCATTCCCCCTCACCCCACCCTTGAACTACTTCCTCCCCTGGCTACTCCAGCTGGATGAGTCAGATTACATCTTGTCTGATCCAAACCTGTTCTCATGAGCCTATCCTAGTTCAAAGACACCTTGCTCCTATAGTAAAGTTGAACCAATTCTCTCAACAGCTGGTACAAGAATTCATCTCAGAGGAAAACAACTTGAGTCATTACTCCAAAACAATAATAGCCAGCAAAGATGCCACTGGAGTTCTGGTAAGGAGAAGGGAATCATAAGTCTTAAATTTCTATCAAAAAAGTTTGTCAGTAAATTGATAAGCCTAGTTATAACAAATTGAAAAGAAACTAAGAATGAATAAGGTATCTAATAGTGATGAAAGATGAACAGGATTTTAAATAAATTATAGAGACACTGAAAAGAAACCAGGTTAAAGGGCAGAGCAGAAGTTCTATATCCACTGCTGTCAAGTGTACTGTATGTGTGTATTCATATATTATTTACACAAAACTTCTAAGAGAAAAATATCACTAACATTCAAGTAGCACATCTATAAATTTCCTCCTTCTTATCTCCTTCTTAATGTAACATTTTCTACATTAAGTATTGTTACTTTCCCTAAGTAACATCACTAGATTTCTGAAGCCACTAGATGGCGACTGTACATACACAGGAAGTCAAATCAATTGATTTAGCTGGTAAAGCCTCAATTTCTGTGCCTACAAAATGGGGATAATTAATAGTACTTAAGTTGTGAAAGGTAGTTGAGGAAATGCATCAATACCTCCTAACTGGGAGGTGGCATGTATTATTATGTATATGAATTTTACAGGAGATGTGCCATGTGTTTTCAGCATATAAAGTTAAGGAACAATATATAGTCAGATACGAGTGAAAACACAATTTGTGTGTTTCTATCAATGATGAAAAGCCCTGTGGCAGCAGAAAAGAATTTAAGATATAAAAAAAAAGAGAACAGATATAGGGCCTCCTAGAGTAAAGCACCCAACCCATAGTTTCAGGGGCTGCCTTGCAGTGTGGGCTGCTACAGATCTTGGCCGCTAGGCCCCTTCTCAGCAGAGTTCAGCAATCTTCAATCCTAATGAAGACAGAAAACCCAAAGACAAGCAGAAATAGGATTGTTTCTTACTTGCTTTACAAGTCTAAAACTGAAGAAAATTAAAGAAGACACTTCTGTTGTGGTTGTCATTAATAAACAGTATTAATGTGGTATGATACCATGATAGTCTGGAGATGTATTTTGAAATAAGATCTTAATGACTTGATATATTTGAAATTGATAAGTCATTGTGGGTATACTGGGCTCGGGGAAGAGATTTATAAAGTTATCTGGAAAGATGTATCTAAAACAAATGGACATAAAGTGAGAGAATAAAATTAGCATCTAGTAATTTCAATGTAAGTTAATTGTAAGGCTTGAATCAAGAGTAATAAATGTATTTATGTATACACAGAGAGATACACACATACATATGTCTATATGTCTAATCTGGTATCCTTTTTGAATGTATTTGGAGGAAAATCTAGAAAACAGAAAAGCAATTCTTGACTGGCATGTGAAAAAGGCACTTTTTCAAAATCCCTTTACTCTTACTTAGTTCTAATTTTATAAATGAAAATTCAAAGCAAATAATATATTTCTATCTTGCTGTCTTTAATATATAGCAGAGTACCTGATATAAATATACAATAAATAGTTTTGATGATATGTAGAAGATATGAATCTTCACTACAATTTTCTGGCTTTGTGACCTAGAGCAAATAATGTGATGTGATCTCTCTGTTCCATAATGTCTTCATTTGTATAATGGGAGTCATTATAATGTCTACCCATAGGGGTGTTGTGAGAATTAAATCAGTTAATCCACGCTCTGAGTGCCTGGCACTTGGTAAGCACACAGTAAAGGTCAATTAAGTATTGAACAATTGCCTTCGCCTTCAAGGATTAGCACCCAAGGCGTCCTAGGACCTGGCTTCATCCAAGAAAAAGTTGTGATTTAAACATAATAGTCTATTTGACAAGAAAAAAAGTCTCACTAAAACTAAGATTTGGGTTGTATTGGGATAATTTCTGTCACCATCCTACCCAACCTTCCAGATCTTAAATGGTAAGGCATACAACCAGCAAACCTGATGCCCACAGTTCTGTCTCTGGTGCAAAGAGTTCCCTTCCAGTTTTCTACCTTGTCATGGGTGAACATCATGCTGGCCAAAGTGGCCTCCCTGGCTCTTGCTGAAAAGCTTTAGTCTTCTTTATCCACACTTTACCGCCCTCATTAGGACTGAAGATTGCTGAACTCTGCTGAGAAGGGGCCTAGTGGACAGGATCTGTAGCAGCCCACACTCCAAGGCAGCCAATGAAAGCATGGGTAGGGTGCTTTTCTCCTGGAGATCTTATTGAGAGGTATGCAGTTCACAGAGTCAGGCTCATTGTTAAGTCACCGGTTGGGTATTAACTGTTACTGCCTTACTGCTGCACCACCAATGCCTAGCCTAGTGTGCAGCACATAATAGGTACTAGTAGAACTGAACTGATCTGAATTGAAAGACTGCCCTCATCCCTATTTACTTCAATCCTAGAAGCCTACCAGATCAGCCATTAACATACTGATTCTTATCTCTAGTTACTTACAAACCCCCTAATCTGAAGCAACCCCCATTCCTCACTACCCTGCAAACCCTTTCACTGCACCCTTGGACTTCTTGATCTGTAACCGGCAAACTTTCCCTAGATCTTCGACTTCTTCACTGTCTTGTCCACTCCCTTGCACAAGCTGAAGCCTTGCTCTCCTAAACTTTTTCAGTATGTCTCTCAAATAGAGGCCATTTGTTTCTCGCCTCCCACCGGAGGTGGGCAAGGTGTCCCTCTTGATCCTATCACTGTTTCTAGATCATTTCTCCTTCTTTCAGAAACTCCAGTTCCTTTGAAGTTCTTGTCCTGCAGTCCTATCACCCTGCATCAGTGTCCCCAATGGGATGTAGATGGCATACTATATTAGATTAACTTGAGGATGATTTAATGGACTATTTACAAAGGTGTGAATGAGCTGGGAAAAGGCACAAGGGTTGGTGTAATAACTCAGGGCTAGTAACAGTAGAATTGTTACCACCCCTAGGCCTGAAGGAACAAGGAATAGGAGCTCTGAGACCCAGAGGAGAGAGAGGTAGAGATGGCCACGTTGAAGAGCAGAGACCTTCAGTTCTGGGACACAGTATCCCTCCCTCAGATCTGCTGAGGATCCCCACTGGCCAAACCCAACTAAAATCAGAGAGCAGGAAACCTGTTGATTTAATCTGTAAGTTTCAACTCCCATGATACTGAGTGGGGTGGAGACCACTGACCTGAAGGACAAATGGAAGATGCCCAGTTTCTACCCAAAGCTCTTTGTGATTGCTGTCATCTTCCAACCTCTTATTCTTTGAAAACTTGAGCTCCTAACTACTTTCCACATCTTTGTAACTTCAGCATCCATGTGGGTACCTCTACCTGTGACTTTTTTATCCATTCCTATAGTAACACCCTAAATACTACCATTAATAACACAATATTAACTTCAAGCATCCCATTCTCTGACCACATCTTATCTCTACAATTCACTGACTAGCTTTTTCACTGTTTTTCTACCTAAGTAAGGCCTCCAATTCACTGATCTTACATTCTTCCACTATTCATCTACTCTTCCACCTCTCCTCTTTCATTTCTACTATGTCCAGAGGAAATTCAAAGGACCTCACTCCCTTGAAAAGAACCTTCTCTCTCCAATGTATTCACCTGTCAAAAATCTAATTCTGGTTAAAGTCAATTGTCTGTCTGCCTTTTTCACTGGGGAAAAAAGACATGAAATTCCACTGAGTGGTCTCTCTCTGCATTTGTTATTACAAGCTTTAAATGGGTATTCCAGTCTACCCAGAAATCCTACGCTGATCCTGTTGCATATGCTAATTACTCTTCAAGATGAATTATTTCACACCTTCCTCCTCCTTGAACGTCGCATACTCTACCCCATCCTCATAACCTTATGTATTCACCAGCAATTCTACAAACCTCCCCAGATCTGCATCTGTATCCCTGCCCTCATCCTTTTACCATGTAATAAGGGTCCCTTCTATCAAAGCCCTACCCCTCCACTTGTGCCTTAGATTCCAACCCTTTTCATTTTCTGAAGAACTTTGTTACTGTTCTTTTACACAAATTTTCCTCTATTGGATTCCTTTTATTTATTTATTTATTTAATTTACTGTTTTTGACAGAAGAGGGGAGAGAGAGAGAGAGAAAATGGGGGGATGGCCCAGAGCAGTCTTCATAGTTGTACATCATTAGCTGTGACATGGTTTCATTCCACACAGGTGTATGTGGGGCTACACGAGCTGGGAATTAAACTGGGGGCTTTCCACATGGGAGGCAACAAACTTCGCTGCCATGCCATCCTGGTGGTTACCAGTTGTGCCACAGTTCAGCATATAGGTTTGCATGGGACAGAGCTGGGAATCAAATCCCAGACCTGGCAAGGCAAGCACTCAACCACCTGAACTATCCTGGCATCCCTGAATTATTTTTAACATCAGACAAATATGTCAAGTTACTCCCATCTTAAAAAATAAGTTTCCTTGATTCCAAATTTTCCTCCATGTCCCACCCAATGTATACATTCTCCTTCGAAGAAAAACTTGAAATGATTTTCTAGAGACTGCTTTTTTTTTTCTTTTTTTTTTAAAGATTTCTTTTTATTGTTTTTTGTTGTTGTTGTTGTTGTTTTTGACAGAGAGAAGGGGGAGGGCCCAGAGCAGTCTCCACAGTAGACAAGTTTCCATACAGTTTCACTTCACAGGTGGGTGCAGGGCTGTACAAGGCAGGAACAGGGCCGGGGGCCTCCCACATAGGCCCCAGCAAGAACTGAACTGGGGGCACACCCCAGTTCAGCACATGGTTCCACATGGGCTGGAGCCGGGATTCGATCCCTGGTCTCCGGGACTGCAAAGCGAGCGCTTAACCCGCTGAGGCATCCCAGCTTCCCCAGAGACTGCTTTTCTTCATCTCCTGTTCTGTCTTCTGACCATTTCCATTTGCCTTCCACAACCACCATTCAAAAGAAATGCTTTTGTTTAGATACCCAGTGATATATTTGTTTCTAAGTCACCTGATCCAACCTACCAACAGCATGTGTGACAGAGCTGACTACACTCCCATTCTTGAATGTTTTCCTCTCTTGGTTTTTGTGGACACCATTCTTTCCTGATTTTCCTTCTATCTTCCTGGCTTTTCCTTCATTTTCTTTCTTTTTTTAAAAGATTTATTTTATTGTTTTGACAGAGACAGAAAGAAGGAGGGCCCACAGCAGTCTCCACAGTTGTATGTCATCATTCTTTGACATAGTTTCATTCCACACAGGTGCGCAGGAAGCCGTGCAGGGCAGAAATCGGACCACATCGGAGGCACACCCCCACAAGCTGGAGGCTGAACTTGGGGCCTCCCACATGGGAAGCTCGCCCCGGCAAGAACCAAAATGGACTACATCCCAGTTCAGCATATGGGTCTGCACAGGCCAGGGCCGGGATTCAATCCTCAGACCCGGGGCTGCAAGGGGCGCTTAACCCCTGAGCCATCCCAGGTTCCCCTCCTTCATTTTCCTTGAAGCTCAGTTTCCTTCACTAGACTTCTAAATGTTAATGACCCCAGATTCTTCTCTATCCTGAGCTGTCCAATTCAGTAGCCACTAGCTACTGTCTAAACTTAAAATAACTTAAAGTAAAATTAAAATTCAGTTCCTCAATCTCACTAGGTACATTTCAAGTGTTCACTAGGTACATGTGGAAAGTGGGCAACATGGACTTAAAACATTTTCATCACTGCAGAAAATTCTATTTCTGGGACAGGACTGACCTAGACACCCTCCCTAGGTGATCTCACCCAGTCCCATGGCTTTAAGAATCATTTGTACGCTGGGTTCTAAATTTATACCTCTAGCCCTGACCCAAGCTTCAGGTTTGTACATGAAACTCCCTATTTGACATAACCACTTGGATGTCTAACAGGCTATTCAAACTAGCATCCAAAATAGAATTCTTCATTTTCTTCCTCTCCCCGCATTCTCTACCCAGAAGCTTGTTTCTCTTCCTGTCTGTCTAATCTTAGCAAATGACACCATCCAACTAGTTCTGAAGCCAAAAATCTAGGAGCCATCTTGATTCCTAATATCTAATCCATCAAAACTTACTGATTCTATCTATCCATAAGATACATCTCAAATCTACCACCTTCTACCTGCACTATCATCTTCCTAGTCTAAGGTTCTTATTTGGGTGACTGTCCTACTCATACAAAATCCCCTGCACTTAAATCTAGTGCATAGCAAGTGCTCATTAAATATGTTGAATAAATTCACAAGTACAATCCTACTGAATAGTGCAAAATAATCTAAACTTGTAAAATTTTCATGAATAATAGCTATTTGCCATAGAAACTTTAGGAAATATATTTAAGAATAAAAATCACTTTCCAGACTTTACAAATGATTCGTTATGGCTTAATACCATTATTCATTTTGTCAATTATCAATGTATTTTTCATGCTTTCCACAGCACTATAATTTACCCCCATGCATTTGTGATCTGTATTATCAGTGCAACTTACCTCCCAAAGAGAAATTTTAGTTGCTGCTTCTTCCCTCTCAGCCTTCCTTGACTTTCCTGATTAATCCAGTGACCTTCTGGTTACCTATACTGTTCCACGCCCGTCACCGTCCAGGACTCAGCTCACCTAGTAGACACTTTGCTCAGGAGTTTCCACTCTGTTCCTGTGCCTGCCTGTCACCTAGCTCCTCCCTGCAGTCCTCAACTTCCTTGTCATGAATACTCAACAATCTGACCCTAGCCTTAATCCAAAATAACTCAACCCATAACCGCAAACAATGTCTGTTACTTCACCCTCTTTGGTTCTCTGCATTTACTGGCCAGCCTCTAAATCTTGGTCACTCCCATTCCTTCCAGCTGCAAGCCAAGCCTGGTCAAACTGACTTTTCCTGCAAATACAGGTGATTACAGTACTGATGGGGCAATGGGGGGGGGTGTGCAAGGGTGTCTTCTGGGGGCGGGAGCCTAGTAAATTTTAATACACCCGTCTCTATTACCTAGGTCAATTTACAAAACAATCTCAGACACGTTATCTCCACAGCAATCCAAACGCTATTATTTGCCTACACCCTTTTGTTGACTGAATGAGGGCCCTGAATTCATTTTTTTGTACTAAGATACCTTTTACTGGCAAACACTTTCAGTAAATGTCTGCATATGCAACAGAAATATTACCTTTAGCATTTTAAAATAAAAAACAAGAAAAGCGATATATGCCAGTATGCCATGGGCCTCAGGTGGAATTCACCAAGTTGGTAGCGCTGTAACACCTTCTAATTTGTAAGTTCTAAGATCTTTAGGGCACACAGCTGGCGTGATCTCATGACAGGCGTCATTCCAACTTCTCCAGTGCTTCACAGGAGGAATTCCAGCTTCCGCTTGGGCGGTAGCCGCGCAGAACGCAAACGCCCCGACTTCCGCCTCTGGCCCTGAAGCCCGCCCACCGCAAACAAACCCCGCCCAGCAAGAAGTTGGACAAGCCGATTGTGAGGCTCTTCAGCCGCCCCTCGTTCCTGAACTTTGACCCCCTCCTAAGGGTCGGAGCCGTGGGTTAGTACGCATGCGTGTTCCTTTGAATGGAGAGCGCCGTCATTCTGGCAGCAGCGGCGGGAGCGGTTGCAGTACTCCTGGCACTGCGTTTGTGGATCGTGCTTCATTCCCGGGTCATTGTACCCCGCGAGGCTCTCAGTCTCATGGCGGTGGCCGGGTCCGGTAAGTATCGGAGGTGACTGTCGGGCTGAGGTCGGGCACTACAAGCCCCAGAGTGCACCGCGACGCTGTGCCCTGGTCTCCTTAGAGCTTTGTGCAGCATTGCATACTGAGATTTGTAGTTTCTCTGCGTTACCGGAACCGGCCCTCCCAGAGTCAGGCAAAATGCTGGTTTGGCTGACCGGCGCAGGTGAAGTCATTAATGACCAGTAGGTATTTGTCTATAGTTAAGCTTCCTTGCAGCGTATATTTTTTCCAAGAAATTATTAATGAACAGAGGACGCAGAAGCCTTTTCATACTAACATGCAATTTTCCTGGGTAAAAATTGCTATTTTGCATTACTAATCAAGGCACTGTATGTAGTTTAGGAATCACGAATGCCTCATATGTGAGGCAAGGTGAATTGTCATATTTTTAAATATACATATACAAAATCCACGAGGATAAAAATTACCACACTTGAGGATATTTTGTCAGAGTATAAGCAGAAAGCTGTTCCTACCAGGTAATAAATACCACCTAAACTAAGTCTGACAGCTCTGTAAGCACTCACAATTTTAAATGACAGTTCTGACAGAGATATATGAGGTCTGACAATTAAGTTCACAAACTCATCCTAGAAAATGTGCTACATACCTCATTGCTGAATATCACTATGGTCACCTTCAAAGAACCCCCTTCCCCACCCCCCTTGAGAAGCTATGCACCGAATCGAGGGCCTACTCTACCCTTTGAAGCAATTTTGGAACTCTTTTTTTGAAATGGCCATCAGAGCCATCATCATATTATGCTTGATGTCCTGGATATCATCAAAATGTCTTTTTTTCAATATTTTCTTTATCTTTAGATAAAGAAAAAAGTCATTGGGGGCCAGATCAGGTGAGTAGGGAGAGTGTTCCAATACCATTACTTGTTTACTGGTTATAAACTCCCTCACAGACAGTGCCCTGTGAGCTGATGCATTGTTGTGATGCAAGAACCATGAGTTGGTGAAAAGTTCAGGTCATTTTCATCTTAACTTTTTCACAGCCTTTTCAGCACTTCCAAATAGTCAACTTGGTTTGATAGGGAAAATCCCATATAAGGAAATTCACCATCTGAGCTAAAATGGTGCCCCTGCCCCAGTCACTGCCCAAAATGGTGACCCCTGAGGGCTGGGACTTTCCCACCGACATACTTTCAAACTAACCAATCCCCAAGCCCCATGATAGGCCCTATAAAAGTAAAAGACCCCCGTTGGTCAGGGCTCAGTCTTTGGGAATTATCCCACTGGGGCCGCCGGTGTAATAAAGCTGTGTTCTCCCTGATCTCGGTGTGCCGCTTGAGTTTCCTCGGTCAACTGTTTTCTGCAACAGGTTGACTGTCTAGTTGGTACAAATTCATAAGGAACAATCCCTCTGATATCAAAAAGGTTGGCAACATCTGTTGCAGAAAGCGATACCCACAGAGGATATCAGATGCTCAGACAATTCTTTAGATAGAGGAAGGAGATTTTATTAGCCGGCAGAGCACGCGGGGCTAGTAGCACCTAACATGCGCTCCCATGGCAAAATTTCTTACAGGTTATATACATGAGTGTCCTTGTGACCTCGTTGTCTAAGATTCTACATGCCAATAGTGACTCAAGGTGGGGAGGCGGAATCACGGTAGGAATGTAGGAGTTTTGGGATAAACCTTGTTAGAGGTTTTGTGATAAATCCTATTACTTCTAAGTTTTCAAAGGTCTCTGGGTGGCAGGAGGCCAGACACTGATTTACAGGGTGTAGTTAATCTGCCTCCTGAGTGAGCTATCATAAAATTCTTCCCTTCTCATTAGTGAGAATCTCCAGGTGGCCCTTTTCTTGTGCTATCTTAAAATTCTTCCCCTCTCACATCATTTTGACTCCTGATTTGGAACTTTCTTGGTCATGGAGAATGGGCTGACTTCCATTGTGCACTTTGATGCTTTGTTTCAGGGCCTTATTGGTACACCCATGTTTCATCACCAGTGATAACATAGCCTAAAACATCATCTTGTCTCTCCAAAAGGTCTTGGCAAACTTCGGCTCTCCTTTGCTTTTGTTCATCAGTGAGCTCCTTCAGGACCATTTTTGTACACACCTTTTTCATGCCAAGGTTTTCAGTGGAGATTTTCCTGTTTCTCTGTCATTGTTCACTTAGTCTTCTATGCTTCTCAGAGTCAGCCAATGACTTTGATGCACAATTCACAAATTTCTGCAATGTTTTTATCAGTTCTGCTCATTACTGGCTTCCCTGACCTTTCTCCATCACTGATGCTTTCTCTCCCCTCAGAAAAAAACAGTTGATCCGTTTGTAAATAACCATTTTCTTTGTGGCATTATTCCCATAAACTTGGACTAACATATCCCTGATTTCACTCCCACGTTTGCCAAGTTTAACAAGAAATTTAATGTTTGTTCATTGCTCTAATTAAAGCCCAACATTCTTATGATGGCTCACAAAAACACTCAACAACAGTGAACGCCACTCAGCCAGACACCGTCACACATCAACACAAACACAGCTAGAGACACTGATATACTAAGGTTATGAAACCTTACCGAGCTGTGTGTACAGTGCTGCCAGTGGAAGCCCGGGGTAGCAAGTTCGCAAATTTAATTGTCAGACCTGATACGTTATATGCTGTGTACATTTAGAAATTCCAGGAGATTCCATCCATATAAAATAATACTTAAAGTATGAGCAAATGTTCTAAACTTATATTCAAGTATAATTCATTACTTTACTCAATTACCATATTTTGAGCCATAGGAGAGGCCAGGCACTAATTGAGCTCTGGAAATAACAAAGCTGACCAATTTTACTTGCCATGGACTACTGACTATCCCAAGCAGTAACAGGTATGAGATACAGCAGTGAATGGAATCAAGACTATAGAAAACTAACAGGAAACAAAAAACAAAATGGGTTCTTGCCACATGAGATTAATAGATTGGATACTATGAGGTAGGGACAGGGAGCTGCATTTGAGACAGAATTGTCAGGGCAAGCGTCCCTGGGGAGAGGACAGATACTCAACAAACTGAGTAATGGGGAAAGAAGCAGATCAGGTGCGAAAGGTAACAGACTAAGGAGTCAGATTATAAGAAGCCTTTTTTAATTCCATTTGAGAAGGGAAGCTATTCTCGGTTTTTGAGTAGAGGTTAGTAGTTTGATCAGCTCTTCTTAATAGGATCACACTGTATGCTCTGTTGGGAACAGACTGAAGTGGACACTTGAATAGACAAGTGGAGTGCGGGCAGCAGACCAGGAAGCTATGGTCATAATCTATGGGGAGTGATATGGTTTGGAGCAGGATGGTAGCAAAGGAAGTGGTAAGAAGTGATTTGATTTAGGATATATTTTAAGATAGGACTGAGAAGATTTCATTCCCAAAGGATAAATATTAATAAAAGAATAAAATTCAAGACAAAGCCCATCATTTCAACAGCTTTATTCAATATCAAGTTTACATTTCAAGGACTGTATCCCATGATAGTTTCCATTTTTTTTTAATGTGAAAGCATGTTTTAATTGCAGTGGAAGATATTGTCGATATTAGGTTTTATCCTTCATTGTTCCAGCTGAGAAAAGAACTACCTACTTTGCAAACCACCATACTTTTTCAAGGCTAAAAGCAAAAACACTAAAATGCGTATAAATCAGATGTGTAACTTACTTGCCCTGGATAAGAAGATGGGTGACAAATTATAAAATTAAGGAATAATTCCTGAAACTCACACTTACTCTTTACCAATTTTATTTCTATACATAAATTCTGTGGAATCTAAGAATAATAATTCCCTTTCTACTATGGGAAAGGCTTGTATTGGGAGAAATCACATGCTTAGTTTGTTTGATTACCTTTCTATTTGCTCACTGTATCACTAATGAAAACTTCCAACCATAAAGAAAGTGTGGGGGTAAGGGGAAGAGCTTTGTAGGTAGGGGGTACAGTGTAACTATTGGCAAGGAGGAGGTAACAGGTGAAATGAAACTAAATATATACGATAAGGCTAACTGATAAAGAGTTTGATTGTTTTGTGGCAGTGTCATATCTGAGGAGGGACCCCAAAACACCAGAATTTATTTATGAAAAATTGTGTATTTTTTCTTACACTTTTGAAGGTTCAGCCACCTTCAAAGTACTCTCTGTTTGATGCAACACACCTATTGAGGTGCTTTTTCCACTGCTTCTGCCATATTTTGTTTCACCTCTTCCACATCAGTAAAACATTTCCATTTGAGGACTTTTTTCATTTGGGAAACAAAAAAAAGCCAACTCAGGGCCCGATCGCGTGAATAGGGATGGTGGGGCGCGGGGTCATTCTGGTTTTGGTCAAAAACTGCTGAACACTCAGCATAGTGTGCACAGGTGTGTTGTCATGCAGCACATTGTTCATGTAAATCACCCATCATGAAATGGGCAAAATGCATTGAAAGAGTCTTCAAAAAAATTCACTCAAGCTGAATGCAGCCTCTCACAACCACACCAGCTGGTACGCTGATGCAGGTGGGTTCCCAGAACACTCACCTAGTTGGGTAAGTCTGTCCTACAAGGAGCC